>VZSG01000239.1:390857-411135 GCA_013398315.1 Nothoprocta pentlandii | reverse complement strand
TGGCATCTCACAACAGTGACAATGTGTTTGATGAGATCTTAATAACACTGAAAAGAGCCATCCCCTCTTGCACCCTGCTTTCTGGCACTGATCTGCCACCAAAATCTTTGAAGCTTGGACAAGTATTTAATTGACATCACTGAGCTGGACCTGGTATCGTCGCGCTGAAGCTGTCACAGTGCTGCAGACAAAGTGAGGGAACAATGTATGTGACCTTTTTGTTTAGAAAAGGCTGGAATAGCAGGAAAACACAGCCAAGGATTACAGCATACACAGTCCTTGGTGCATTTCCATGAAATAGTACCCTCTGGTATGTCTTACCAACCGGAACTCACCATGGCCTAAGGGTTTTCCTGAAGGTTTGGAGAAACACACAACAATAAGGTTGTTTTTGACTGTGATCATTTGGCTGGTGACATAAACAGTTACTGTTGTTCTGCCAGTGCTAAGGTCACCAGGGAGAATGGTGGTTCTTCATCTCCAGCTCAGGTCCCACGCAGGAGCTGGTGCACGATGAAGCCTACAGAACTGGGGTGTACTGGATGTCTAGTGAGGCTCTCGGTGTAGGAAAAGCTTCCAGAAGTGAGTCCCAGGGGCAGCGTGGAGAAATATATGGACTAAATCTCCAAGTCCTTGATGTTTCTTTCTCATGGGAATCCATGGGGTCACTGTGGACCCCTATAACAGGTTCACAGACACTGTGTTAAATTGTGAAATTCTATGTAACGTAAAACTTTGCATTGCTGTTGGCAGATCTAATAGGATAAGAGGCCACATGATGCTCCCAGGTGCCTAACAATATATCTCCCTTAGCAATGATCACTTTGCTGTGTCTTCTGTTTTATACACTGGTTCTTGTCTCCTCCTTTGCCCACTGTGGTTCGTGGCTGAGTCACTGACCTCTCCCCAAATGAATGGACAGGGCAAACTATTGCAAGATGTGTGCTCCCAGAAATGTTCTTCTGTTGTTTGTTTTTACTTGTCCCTGCCTTGGGAGGATGGAATGTGTGGGAAGAACAAATGACCTATTATTGCGCATTCAAAGGGAGGGAGAAAATAAACAATATTTTAATGTGAGTGCTTGGTTGGGAATCAACAAGCATGGCTTTTCAGTCTTGATTTGACACGTGAGCTCCAAAGTGGCTTTGTGAGCAAAATGCACAGCTTCTAATTCCTGATACTGCTGCTGTGCAGGGGAAAAGCTCTGAGATAGGTAGACAGCCCTCCTCCTAGAGTTATGAAGAGGATTCACCTTTCTCAGGAGGTTGGCTTTCGCTGTACTTGGACAGTGATGTCAATTTGGGTTTTCCTTCATGCCCTAGAGGTCCCAAATTAAGGGGACTGGGGATGCCGTCTATAGGAGAGCTGTAGGAAGAGAGAAGAGCTGGCTTTGTCTGCTTGGGTTGCATTGCAAGGAGGCTACATGTTTTCCTCAAAAATTCACTTCCATCTTGAGCAAGTAGACATGGTCTCAAGACCATGTCTTGATTGTAAAACTATAGGGCAAACTTACATATTTAGTATGGGAAGTTCAACATAAATAGCACCTCAGGTGAGCTCTCATGGGAAATGGAGCAACGAAACAGAATAATTTCTTATCAGTGAGTTGTTTGCTGCTGTTGCTCCTGGACACAAGAGAAGAGTGAAGACCATGACTGGGTGATTCTGCTCAGCAACTGTAGATTTGTTTGCCTTGAATTTGGAGATTTACTCCTGGTTTGATGACAAAGGATATTACATACACTCCTTTACATTGCAGGGCTGAGATGTGTCCAAAATTATGTTCATTTGGTGTTCTTGTCAGCATCCAGGAAACTTGGGACAAAAAACTAGTGGCAACACGCTGAGCTTGGGGTTTTTTTTTTTCCTTGTTGTTCACTGCTCACACAGACATAACGCTTTTATTTTACATTTTATCGTACCACCTTTCTCCACTCTTGGGCTATGCGTGGTTTGTGAGGACCCATGGATGTTGTGTAGTTCTTCCAGGGGTTTTGGCTCTGTTGCAAGGACTATGTGTATTTCAGATGCAAAGGCAATAGACTGATTCCAGCTGGCACTAGCTAAGGATCCAATATACACATCCCAGGACTATTTTCATTTAGCTAATTGTTGTTGCTAGTGTAACAAGCAGCACTGTGATCTAACTCTTGTTGTTCATGGATCTCCATGGGCCCATAAACTCCACTGTGATCTGTAGGATCCCAGGAGTACATAAAAGTTAGCAGGAGTATCTGTGCATTAAAACTAGCACTGGGCAAAACTCAGAAGTTCTTTTTTTGCTGAAAAGTCTCATTATCTGGAAAACAATGATTCAGAATTACCAACTTTTAAGAAAAAAAATGAATTCAGAAATTATCCTAGGATATTTGAAAAACTGTTTTGCTATTAAGTGTCTCTAAAAGAAATTACCTTCAAGTTTTCTATTAATTTACTCTTAATGTTATAAAAAAATACCTGCCTTTCTCACCATCTCATTCATTGGGTTGGCCAATTTGGTTCTGGCAGCAAGACACACCTCAGACAAGCAGATAAGATGTTTCATTGGAGCAGCAGCTGCTTTCAGTATTGTGGAAAAGTGATTTCAGGCTAAAATAAAAGCAGAGAGACGTGGAACTGGCCTGCCAGGGAGGCTGGAGAAGGCTAGGTTGAAGTCAGCACCCAAGCCTTTTCCCAGATGGACTGCTGGATGCTGGAGCCTTCCTTTAGATTGTTTTTTCTAGCAAAACGATTGATTCTCAAGAGAAAATTTCAATCTTGAAAAAAAATTCATTTTCCTGAGCAGCTGTAGTCTTGATAAAACGAAAGCCAAAAGAGGAACCCCATCTGCAGTGAAGCTAAATGAAAAACTCCTTGGCTTTCTCAGTGACAAGGTGGAAATGGAAACTGTGCTGATTTGTACAATTAAAGCAGCTTGAGACTTACTATTCAAACCTTCATGTGAATGTAACCATGACACTTCCTAGTTCCCAAGGTCTTAGGACTGACGTTAAGGTTTGTACCTTCAGATGGGTTTCCTCAAAGGAAGGGAGGTACTGTTTCCCATTTGGAGATGACGAGTCTGGACCAGCAGGCCAGAAAGCCATCCATGGCAGAGCTGCAGCTCAAGACATAGGTCTTTGGGGAAGAAAACACCAGGAGATGGCTTGTGGGGTTGAAAGAAGCTCAGTAAGGAAAGAAAGAACAAGTGGAGCCAGCCAGGTTTGATGGCAGTTCACATCTAAAAAATGGTGTCTTTATAAGTCAGCTCCCTCAAATGGGAGTGTTTCACTTGCATTGGAGTCTCCAGGCTGCTTTTGGAAATGTCAAGTGCTGGCCTAACGGCAGGGCCTGGTGCCAGTTCAGTGAGAAGTCCAGCAAGTGAGTGAGAGGGAGGCTTGATGCTCCTCCAGAGCCGCCATCAGCTGTGGACACACTGCTGCGTGGGGAACAGGGCATGCCACTAAAATCACAGAACACACAGAACTGCACAAATCCACGCTGTCCACAGTCACAATTACCCTCCAAGTTCTGAGAAGTGCTCAACTTGTAGTATTCATGAGAAGAGAAGGTTGAGAGGGGATCTGATTAATATGTATAAGTACCTGAAGGGTGAAGGGAAGGGGCCAAGCTCTTCTCAGTGGTGTCCAATGACAGGACAAGGGGCAATGGGGACAAGTTGAAACCCAGGCAGCTCCATCTCCAGGTGAGGAGGAACTTCTTCCCTGTGAGGGTGACAGAGCAGTGGAACAGGCTGCCCAGGGAGGCTGTGGAGTCTCCTTATCTGGAGATCTCCTAAACCCACCTGGATGCGACCGGGTGCCCTGTGCTCTGCTTTCTGTTCGAGCAGGCGGTTGGACTAGGTGATCTCTAGAGGTCCCTTCCAACCTCAACCATTCTGTGATTCTGTGATTCATCCTCATTTCGTAACACTGGTCTCAGAATGAGCTTTTGCCCAGGCTTCAACCACTGGGCATAGCTCTTCCTAAGAATCTCAAAGACAGCACGATGGCTTCCTTGAAAATCAGATTTGTGTTGGACTAGGCCCTTGATATAGAGATGATGTGCTAGAGATTCATGCTAAAAATGGATTTTTTGGTCAAAAACAAGCAAAAGAACTTATGAAGTGTTGTGTCTGAAAGCACATACTCTTCTACACTTCCTCTATACCTATTCAGAGCAAATGCAACTTCTTGGCAGGCCCCTGAGAGATGGATCCATTTTCTGTCCATTTCACAGATGAAGAAATAAGACAGGTTTGTTGAACAATACTGTAATAGAGTAGATATTTTGCTGAGTCTGTGTCTCAGATCTGTGTTTGCTAAGGTGAATGTGGACCTCTGCTCTGGAGATGGAAAAATGGTCTCTGATGAATGCTCCAGCCATCGGAGGTGGAGCAAGGAGAGTGAAGACAGGGCATGGGTGGAAGAGCAGCCTTAATGTCTTTGATCAGAAGCATTTCCACAGCCTTCCAACCCTGCACTTTTCCAACTATTTTTTTTTCACAAGTTGATTTTTTTGAAAAAAAAAATATTTGTAGGACTCTTGATCTGCTCCAACTTGTAACAGTTTCTACCCACTTGTGTAGGGGATGTGGGCAGCAAGGGTCAGATGGTTATTTGGACCAGATTGGGGAGGAAAAGAGGTAGGAGGAAGCAGCACAGGCATATTTGATTTGTCTAGAAGTTATGAAAGCTCTGGTGCCAGCTGGAAAGCTCTCCCCTGTAGGAAGGAGGTGAGGAGTTTTCCTACGTTCCTCATGTAGGGTGGTTTCACAGTTCTTCTGGATATGATACACAAAGACAGGTTTGTTGTAGGCTGGTCCGTGGACCTTAAGCTGGTGTTTGCAGGGGGGCTGTTGGCTCCGGCCAGCTCTGTGTCCTTATCCACCCCATCAGCAGCAACAAGAAGTCATCAGAGCATGTGTCCTCTGCATCCCTGCCATGCCAGCTCGTACAGCATGAACTGTGAGACAGAGAGGAGCCTGGGGATGGTGAGGAGCACATAGTACACATAATAAATAGAGGGCAGTTGTGCATCACTGCTAGGAACTAAATGAATTCTCTTCTCTATATTGTTTGAGTAACAAACAGAGGAAGTGCCTGTAATCTCTCTTCCCTACCACTCCTAGAGAGCTATCTTGTTGTCTTTCCTGTGGGGTCCTCTGCTGTGGTTCTGCCTGTGGGAACAGCTACCAAGCTGATTATTTAAGTTATGGATGGTTCTTTCCTCAGGGCTTTGTATGGGGTTCCCCTTTTCGGCCATCTGGCTTTTCATGGTAGAAGGAAAAGAACAGGATCACCTCCGCGTTGTGTGTTTTGAGAGGTGGGCTGACCTGGCAGCCCTTCTGCTGTGAAGCCTCAGCCATGGCAATGCCAAGACTTCCTTGAGAGAACAAGTCTCCTTGCTGACCCTTCACCAGTCACTTTCACTTAAAATGTCTTTTTTTTTTTTCCCAGTATGCAACCTAATTCTTCAATATATCATGTCTATGCTGCAAATAAACCCTATCTAGACCCTAAACAGCACAGTTCAGTACTGCTTAACTTTTGCTTCCAGTGCCTTTTTCAAACACCTAGGTGTGAGCTTCTCTTTTGTTTTATTTTGTTTGAATTCCATAAGAATTGTGCCCTTGTGGGTCATAGGTGCTATGACAAAAGCCTCACAACAGAGGCAGATGCTATATCTGGAAACAGTGCCATTTGTATGAAAAATTAGTATAGATCTCTGCAAAGAACCACTATAAAGTCTTGTTATGGAAGTTTTCTCCCTTCTCAAAGTTGGTGGAATCCTAGTCAGAAACCTCTAGGAGCTTGCAACTCAAATGGAGAGCACAGGGAATCACTACAGTGATCCCATTCAGGATCCTCAGTTTGCAATCTCATTAATATCTACTGCAACGGTGTTAAGATTTCCATGCCAGCCTTGAAATTCCTTGCCCTTTACATCCTAGCATGTCCTTTTTCCATTGATGTCTCACTTCTATGGTTTTTAAACTGCCCATGCACCCATACTTTCTCCTCCTCTATTATCTCCACCGTATAATTTTTTCTCTTTAACTAAAACTTGTGTTTTGATCCCTCAGTGCACATTCTCATACTTTATATTATTAAATGTGATCTTTATTTGGTGCTCAAGCTCAGACATTTTGCTTTCATAGTGTTTCCAATTTCTACCTCTTCATCTCTGCACCCACAGCAAGTGCCATCAGCTCCATTAGTCAAAGCCATTACTGTGGATATTTTTAAAAAGGGATCCATATGGTTGATCTTTGAACCTCCCTAATAACTTCCTTCCCATCCATTAGTTTCTTTTCCATCAAAAACTGGTGTTGTCTTCCCCACCATGCTCAGGTTTTCAAAGAAATCCTCTTTTTCAGGACACTCTTGACTAAGTAAGATGCTAGGTGTGATGTCAACAAATAGATGAGCGAGTTTCTGAGACAAAAGTTCCACCATATTTCATTTTTCTAGGAAATCACCATTTTATGGCATGAAGCTGGGGAAAAGGCGTAGGAGGAAAGCCACCAAGGTAGCTCCTGCTGTCAAGAGCTTTCTACAGTCACTCTGCACAGGTGGACCAGCACAATATCCATGTCATCAGAGCTGTCAGGGATCTTCCAAAAGCAAAATTTGCGAGGGCCAAAGTCTGGGTCCATCGCACCACTTGCTGATTTTATTGACATGACGCCAGAGATTAATCGAATCCCACATTACGAGCGCTGAAGCTGCAGCTGCTGGGAAGGCAACGCTCCAGGCGAAATCTTGGCAACTCTCTTGGAGAGTGAACGTTTTTAAGATGACTTAATAAAAATAAAGGGAAAGGAAAATCCCGCAACAACCAGCCAATCATATTTATTTACAGGACTCAAGACGGGAGATGGCCAGTGCAATGCATTTGCGACTTGAAAAGTGTACCCAAGTCACAAAATCTTTCAGACACTGCTTTTGGTGAGCAAGCAACTGTGTTTTCTGTCCCTCCAGGTGGAAAAGATGCAGACACTGGGGTAAGAACTTGTATTTTCTGTTTCCTCAGATACTTTCCTTTGGGGGCTGACTTCCTCTCACTGCCTTAATGAAGTCCAGTCCCAGGCAGAAGCACCTCACCAGCCTCACTTGTGTGCTGTGAGATAGGGGAACAAAACTGGCCTGTTGTCAGTTAATTAACTGGCTGCTGATAAATTGGTGCTGCTGTGGGCAAGGTGTTCACACTCCCACCAGCACCTGCAGCTGATGGAGGATGGAGTATTTCTGCTACCTCCATTCTACAGAGCAAGTAGTGCTGGGGGATTCATGGCCACACTTTACGGGTAAGGAATCCAAGGAACATTGGGCAATGTCTACATGGGTTTGGAACATCTTTGTGCCCCTTGAAGGTCCTCGATGGTGGGCTTTCCAGGTGTTACACGGGGTTGAGGACAGCCAAACATCACCATTCCCCAAATGGCAGTACACAAGCTGCTCTTCATGTTGGAAAGGGATTTCAAGGAAGGAGCCAACAAGGTAAAAGAAGCTCTTGGGGGAAGTCTCTTTATGGCCACATTTTTGGGGACTGCAAATCCATCGCTTAGTTCTTGCTGAGCAGAAAGCATATCTGCTAGTGGATGGGTGAAGAGCAATCACGTGGTGGAAATGTGACCATGTGCACTGAAAATGCAGTGCATAAACCCCACTCAGCTATTAAGGCTACAATTGCCTTCTGTGTTTTTTTTTTTTTCTTTTCAATCCTTATTTCACCAAATCCCCTTGAAAGGTATATATTTATCTTGTTCTCTTTGCTGTATTTTTGCCCCAAAATGAAATAACCAGAGGAAATGCATACTAATCCAGAGTCATTTTTGATTTCCTAAGGATGCTAATTGCTCCTGCTATTCACAGAAGATGCTTGAACCAGTCAGAGATGGAGCATGCTAGAAATAAAGTGGGCTTTTTTTTTTTTTCAGTAGAGTTTGGCATCAAACAAATTAGCACATGAGGGATTTGTTGGCATCCAAAAAAATAGTGCATCTGGAAGACTGTCCTCCGAGACCCCAGAAGAGTCAGCAAAATAAAAGTTTCTGCCCAAATATAGGGATTTCAACACAGTCATTTGTGGTGTTGGGCATCCAAGAGAACATCAGGTAGGTTGTGCTCATACAATGAGGGGCACTGCCTAGGAAGCAGGGACTGCAAAGGATTTGGGGGTTGATCTATTAAGTCTAAACTAACAGTGTGATGCTATGACCAAGCACTCAGAGTCTTCATGTGTGCAAGGTGGGGCAGCTCAAGGGGGCAGGTGGGATTGTGTCTGTATGTGGAACAGAGGTTCATCCTCAGTTTGGGTAACACAGGTTTCTGGTGCATTGTTGTTTTCTATAAAAGCCTCCTCTCATCTAGGTTTGTAGACCAAAGAGCATTGCCTTGAGTCGGGGACATGGCCCCACCAGGGATGACAGCAGAGATGGGCAAGGGGTTGGGGGATAAGAGAGGGCACAAAGTGCCTTGTGAGGTGGATATAGAGGTCGCCCTCAACATGGACTGAATTCGCTTAAGGTTTGGATTTCTCCAAAATTTTCCCCGAATGACCTTTTGTTTTACTCTTCTTCCTTGCTAAGCAGTGGTTGGCTGCAGAATACTTTCCAGGCAAAGTGTGCTGTGCACCAAGTCTGCTCCTCCTGCCACTGTGCTGAAAAATCCGCTGCTTCCTGCACCAGCAGCCTGAGACTGATTGTTTGCAATTGTCTTTTGTCTCTCAGGCCTCTCAGTGCCATAATCCCAGGGGCCGTGCTTGTGCTACTGACTAAATATAGTCCCAAGACCACTCTCTTGCTGCTATTCGTCATATACTGTTGGGTCGTCTGAAGTCCTCTGGAGAAGCAAAGCCCAAGCAGATCTGCACTTGCATTCATTCTGCCTGAGCCACCTGCATAGATGCAGGGTAACATAACAGGAATATAAGAGAAGCCATGCTGGCTCATACAGAGCATCTGTCTAATCGTTGTCTTGTGTCTGACAATGACCAAAGCAGATTTCTATGGATGTGTAGAACAACAGTGTGTGGAACTTCCTTCAAGAGTCTCCCAGTACCCAAACATTTTGTTTCAGACACATCTTGAGCAGAATGTAACTTCTCAGATATATTGTCTATTTCTTAGATAATTTCTTCTCCATTATCTTGCCTGGTCTCACCATGAGCCCACATAAGCTGTCAGCATCCTCATGGTCATGTAGCAGAGATGCACCTAGCTCAGAAGTGAAGAACTGCCTCTATAGGCTTTTGTTGAGCAGTTCTGCAGGTTTCACCTGATGCGCTGTCCATTCCTGCAATGCATCAGGTCATCAACCTGGAAGAGACTGTCCAGAATCTCCAGGCCACTCTCAGAAGTGTGGACCTCTGTGGTATTCTTCCCTATCAGCTCTTTTCCAAACTCGAGATTCCTAATATACAGTAAAAAAAAAATATATATATATATATATATACTTATACAGGGGTAATGGGTACAAATTGAAACAAAGGAAGTTCCATCAATTTCTTTACAGTGAGAGTGACAGAGCCCTGGAACAGGCTGTCCAGAGAGGTTGTGGAGTCTCCTTCTCTGGAGGTCTCCCAAACCCACATGAATGCCCCGTGCTCTGGGTGTCCCTGCTGGAGTATGGGGGTTGAACTGGATGAAAGTTGAAGTTCAAAAGCAGGGCTGGGCACTGGAGATATCAATTACTCTGTTAGCTACATGTCCGACTCTGGCAGTATCGGATTGGTGAACAGTGTGTTGTCCATGGGTCTGATTGATTGATTGCCTTCCTAGGAGCGAATCTGTTCACCAATAGTGTGATCAACTATAGGCCTAACTCTGGCATTATCTGATTCACGAAAAATCTCTTAACTGTAGGTCTGATTGCCTTCCAAACAAATAGTCAAGTTCACGAATAGTGTGGTTTATTCAAATGCAACATCTACAAAGCAGGTTTCAGATGTCAGTACAGAAAATTCTCTACTACAACATGGGATTTTTAGTTAGCTTTGATGTACAAAGGCGCAATCATCACTCACCCCAGAAGATGGGAGAGGGCTCTCAGTCTCGAGTCTCCTCAGGCAGAGTCCTGAGCCAAGGGGAGGAAAGGGGGTTCAGCCAATTGACCAATCCTAGCAGTTACAATGGAATCTTTCCTCTAGCTTCTGAGTGTCCGCAGGCAGTGTCCCCTTCCTAAGCGGAGGAAAGGGGGGGATCAGTCCATCAACTGATCCAAAAATGATGATGAAATCTTTCCTCTCACTTCATTCCTCCTCAGTTCCCATTTTATACCCTTTCCTTACATTCAAGTGGAGCTTGAGTAACTGTAGTCATACTTTCTATTGTTATTGATTGGTGAAAATGTCTCTGGCTTTCATTTGAAGGTACAGTCCATTGAAAATCTAGAGCGCGTGCCCAGTGAGGAGTGGTTGTACCTCAGAGGTGGGTAACTTTGGGGATTGAGGTGTGTTTTGATATTATAATGAGCTTATAATGAGCAAAAATCATCCGAAAGGAGTGATTTGCCACTCTTGCTGGCTCAGCACTGAGCATCTTACTGCATATTTCCCATTGGGAAGCTACTTTGTGGTTTATCAGTGGCCGAGCACAGGGAGTGCAATAGAGTTTGGCCATGGTGTCTTCACTCCACTCCATCCTCCGTTACTCCTCTTTGCAGCTGCTGGGAAGCCAGATTGTGCTGCCTAAGGAACTGTGGAGGAGCAGAGTCCGTGCAAACCAACCATCCTGGAAGTGGCAACTGTGCATCACCCCAAGCAAGCTTCTGTAATGCCAAAACTTCTCTTAGGCCTTAGTTTTTCTCTAAGTCCTTGCTTTTCAAGCAATTCTTCCACAATGATCTCTAGGGGTCCCTTCCAACCTCAACCAATCTGTGGTTCTGTGATCCAGGCCTGAAGTCCTAAACTAAAAGAGACAATGAAAATTCAAATAATTGAGTGCAAGACTATGTTAGCTTTCTTTGGAGTTATAAATTCCAAGTAAATTCAGGGCCTATCAACTCTGAAAGTTGATGTAACATTAAAATTGTGTTGCTAAATACAACTTTGAAGGAGCCACGGGAGGACTGAGACAACCAAAACCCATGGGATTTCAGCTAAGGGTGAGTGTTTTATGCTTTTTGGAAATAGCAAGCTTTTCCCTCTAATCTGTTTCATCCTGCAGGCCAAGTGCAAGAGTACATTACATTGCCCAGTGCAGGGAAGTATTTGTGCAGCTCTCCCTTGTCTTGCTTGATAATCCTTAGTCATTTCTGGTTCACTGTTTACTTTTTCTTTCCCCTTTAATTGAAGTCCTGCTGTAAAGAATTAAAAGCAAACTTTTTAGAAGAAGGGATATGCTTGGTCATCAGCCTTCCCCACCCTTTTCTGAGCTACTCAGAGCTTTGGGATTTACTGATGTGTGTCTCTCTGTTTTCAATTGCTTTATTAGCATTTATTAGCATTTCACTCACTGTTCCTCTGCCTCTTAAATGCATCTGCAGCCCTTGCTTTCAGGTGCTCTTTGCCAGGCTTGGAATGGAGGACCTGCTGAAGATGGAGTGGGAGATGGACAGAAGATTCCCTTGAGGTGCTTCCCATTGGTGGTCTATAATCAGTCGAACATCTCGCTGTCAGCAACCACTGGCTCTTTGTTCCCTCATGTGTGGCTGTCAGCAGACTGCCTTGACGTGTGGGGCCAGAAGCCAAGGACGAGTAATGAAATGAGGCAGAAAGACTGACACGGAGTCAGTGGTGGGGATCAGACAGGATGTTTGCACACTGGGATGGAAAGCTCTAGGGTTCAACAGGGGAGGAGAGGCCACATAAAAGGGAGGCTCTCAGGAATCAAACTGTTCTCTTTAGCTCAGAGTCATCCTTAGTTCAAGCACATGGGCTCAACGTGGAGGTGAACATCTGCTTGTGACAGCCCCTCCTGTGTGGTAGCCCTTAGTGATTGACTGGTTGGTCCTGGGAAGGAAATCAGTCCTGTGTAGCCAAGTGCAGGGCTATGTAAGTATGAAGTGTCTCAAAAAAGCCAGGCAGCACCTCGCTCTGGCTGTCCATGCAGGACTAAGATACGCCCTGAGCTCCACTGCAATGTGAAGGGATTCAGCTCTTAAAAAAATGAGACAGATCATCCACGGACAGATATTAGGTGCTCCATTAGGCTCACTTTCCATTTCTATCAAATAAGGCTTGGTGCCAAGTTTTTAACTGCATTGGAGAGGCCAAACGAAGGCACCAAAGAAAGCAGAAGGGCAATTTCTGGCTACCGCAAGGAAGAGAGGAGCAGTTTTAGAAGAGGAGCCATAGAGCAGAGCGATTTGGCAGTGGTTTCTCCCCAGTTTGCATTATCGGGGTATCGATAGCAAGGCTAATGGCGTTATGGTTCCGGATACAATGTGCAAGGCTGTTTATAGCATCTGCTGAGAGGCAGTTACTTTTACTCTCGTTGGCAAATCATTGTTTACGTCTCGTGTTTCGAAATGCAGCTGGGTTCCAGCCTTTCCTCACCAACTGGCAGAGCCGAGTGAACCCATGCCCATGTGCTCCTCTTTAGCAAGACAAACAGCACAGCCAGATTCCATTTAGCAGGGTTTGCGAGCTCTCCAAACACGCAAGGCTTGCCTAGGAGCGCGCCAGCTCCGTTCTGACGGCTCCTCCAGCTGCGAGTGCAGCGGGAGCTGGTGGAGAACTGCAAGCAGCTTAGAGGGTGGCCATGCACCTGCACGGCATCCAAGAGCAGGAGCAGGCCTGATTCTTGGGCAAAGGTCATGAGCATGCAGCAATTTGTTTTACTGCTATTGTCAGCTTTGCTTTTTCCATTCCATTTGGGATTCTGCAGACACCAGTTGAATCTTATAACCCTTCTTTCCTTTTGCCCCTTCCAGGTCTATTGGCAAGACAAACTTGTATTTGCCCAACTTAAAGACCAGGATGTTGCTGGGAAGACCCTGAGAGCCCAAACATGACCTCACGTTGTGGAGATGTCCTGAAAGGCTGTAACTCTGAGGAGATCTACACAGATATTTAGGGTCAATTTGGAGGGATCACATTCATCCAATATCTGATATCATCATGCCACCTGCTTATGTGTTACTCAAAGTGATGGAATCCTAACTGTGTTGTTTCACAAAGAAGAAACACAAGAAAGAAACAGAGATAAAAGAAAGTTAGAAGAAGCAAGGTCTGAGCACTCAGTGAGCCCAAAGCTTGTGGGTTCATTTTATAGGGACATTTTGGATTGGCAATGCTTTGATCTAACTCTACATATTGAGTGCTGGTGCTGGTGTGCTGCACTGTATCTGCTTGCTGTGAAGTGAGCAGGGCTGCATGGACAGGGCAGCACGTTGGAGGAAGCATCTCCTTTCTTGTCATCCTGACCAGTCCCAGGGTCAGGCTGCTAATGCAGCGGGGAGGAATATCTGACTCACCAGACATGGTGCCGTTTTGGAGGAGCCCTGCAAAGCTCCTGACACCCTCTGATTTTGTGTTACATAAAGTAGATACAACCCAGTGCCAGATGTGTGATATCGTGTTCCTCTCTAGCAGAATCAGTTGGCTCTCCAAACCATGTCATGTTTATGTGGACTCCCAAGCACCAATTATGCAATCTTTCCCATTCTCTCTAGCCAACAAAACATCCAGTTAAATTGTGCAGTTACCATGGTTTCTGCATCACCAGCCTAGGTAGCTTAGATGAGAAATTTGAGTTTGTGAAATATCTTTTCTGGTTAGGAAATGTAGAAATGTATTAGACTGGTGGTCTTGAAATGTTCTCTTCAGCCCACTTTGCGTTTATGATGTTATTTTATTTTATTTCATTTTTTTGAGTATGCAAATCCATGGAAAGTGAAGGGTTTGGGAATGGTTTACCATGACAAATATATTGTTTTCAAACTGAATTTAAGCAACCAGAGAGGGGGACTGGAGCTGGAGAATATTTGTTGGAGGATATGGATGTACTGTTGGAAATAGCTTGTTGTTTTTAAAAGCTGGGTTCAATTGTAGTGTCTTAAAATCCCTAAAAGTCTTATAAAGAAAGGAGCTTTACAACAAAACATTTCTTTTAGGACATGGCTGAAAATGGATGCAGAGCTTAGGCACAAAGTAGAATTGCCCAAACTGGGTTGCAAAAACATTCTCCAGAGCATGGGTTTTGTCTTGCAGCATGTCTCACCATAGTGCCTTTCAGGATCCCTACACCACGGCAGAAAATTGGACTCAAACTCCAGGCTCCATGCAACACCACAGGCATCAGGCAATGTAAGCCAACTAATTTATCCATTTTTTTCCCATAGGGAGAACATGAGGCCATTTCAGGCAGGTCACAGCAGCTGCAGAGACAGAAAGCAGAATGTGTCAGCGACAGGATGAAGTCAATCGTGGCTCTATCCCATGGCATGTTGAGAAAGTGCAAGACGTCCCGGGTTGTGCTAGAGACAAACAGTGTAATTCACACCTCTTCAAACCATTGGCTCAGACCTTCACCCTTGGCAAGCCTAGCAGAAGGCACAGGGGAGAAAGGTTAAGACTCACTGAAACACTGATAGGTCTGCAGGGAGTAGCAATCCCTCGTAAATGATTACCTGCAAATAACTGATGATGACATTTGCCTATGTCAAGCAAGGTCATCTGCAAGTCTCTTCCATCTCAAGAGCTTCATTAAGTTTTGCTGCCTCCCTTTGTCTTCCGCCTCTTCAGATGCAAGGAAGATGAAAGAGGGCAGAACAAGTGATAGTATGACAGGAACCTATTCAAAAAAGAGAAGACTAGTGCCTATTCTGCCCAGCAGAAGGCCATGTGACAGATTCCTGGAGAAACTGGCTACCCTGCAAGGTATGCTGCACCACTAAGTAGATATAATGACTATAACCAGACTAAACTAAATAGGATAGAGAACAGGCTCAAAAACTGCCCATGGTCTAGTCTGTGACACAGAGGTGAATGCCAGTCTTGCTGCTGCCTGGTTTTCCCAAGGGGAAAAGCTCTGTAATAGCATTATTCATCCTGCACTTGTCTACATGGTTTCCCATTGAGCACTGAGTCTTTGTTTAACATTAAGATGAGGAACAGCTCCTGGTGTGCTCCACAGCTGCATGCCAAATGCCAAATGTCTTCCTGCCCTTTGTGTCCTGGATTTCACAGAAGTGAAACATGGGCGCAAAAAAACAGAAGGGAGCTGCGAGCGATAAGAAGTCTGTTGTGTTTTCTTGATGGAGAAGATTCATTTTAAGCTTTATGTACAGTTAACTTTGGGGGTAGAAAGGAGTCCTTCATGATCTTGTGCTGTGTGCCCTAGATGTTCTGTCTAGAGCAGTGGGGTTGGACTAGATGATCTCTAGAGAGGTCCCTTCCAACCTCAACCATTCTGTGATTCTGTGTGTGCTGGGCAATCAGAGACAAGAACTGGATGCACAGCCCAGCATGAGCGTTACCTGCTGTACAATGGAGATGTCACCTAGTAGGAGCAAAGCATGCAAGTCTGAAGTGATACCTTGCAGCAATACTAGTGGTGGATTGCAATGATCCTCTTTTTCTCCTGAGCAGAGTGGAGTGGTTCCTGGCATTCAGGGGCCTGGGGAAAATCAAAAACAACAACCCCAAAGCCCACACCTTAGCAAATAAATCTGGGACTGAGCAGGCTCCTTCTTAGCTGCAGGGGAAGGCATATCACATATTTCCTTGCTCCAGCCAGCCAACTAGAAGGGGACTAGAGCTATCAGCTCTCCCATTTCAGTATGCTCTCTGGTAAGTTTGGCTGTGCAATTTTAGCTCATGAGATCATCTGCTTCCCTAAGGTTAGGATGGAACAACATTTCACCACTGGTGGAAACCTCAAAGCAAAGCAAACCCACTGAAGCCATAATTATGTCTTTATTGTCCAGGGCCAAGCCGTGTGCGGCCTGGCAACGTGCCTTTCATTCTGCAGAGACGATTACATTTATACTGCATTACACATTGTTGGCTGGGGCTGGCAGTGCCGCTGTAATTCAACAAGGGGCATCTCCATTCAGATCACTCGCTTGGCAGGGCTCACCACAGTGCTGCGAGGACCATGTGCATGCAGATCCCATAAAGAAGGACTTTGTTGCCTCTCTCCCAAGCAAGGCCCTCCTGGCCACCACATGGAATCATGTAAAAGGGCTTTGTGTTGCCTGTCAGCAAGGCCGCTCCAGTGGAGGCTGAAAAGGCCATGGATGAGGTGGGAACGGAGTACAGAGGAGGCAGCAGAGAAGCAGCAGCTGCAAAGGTGACAGCAATATTTGGCAGTAAAGAAGCATAGGGCTGCAGTGTGACCCATGAAACAGAACATTTTAGAAGTGGTGCTGTCCGCTGGGGAAGGTGGAAGAGTTGGAGGAAGGAAAACTGATTTATTGAGGGAAGGAAGAGTGTGGTGGCAGGGTGAGGGACCAAATGGGTGGCATGATGGCAGCAGCAGTGGAGATGCATGTGATGTGTGAGCCAGGGCCAGCTGGGCAAGTGGATGTGAGAGCCAAGGGCATCAAAGGAGCACGGGATTCAGAGATATGGTGGGAGATGAGGCTCCTGCCACAAAAGACTGAGGGCAGTTGAAAGGTCATTAGTGGCCAGAAGGGGAAAAAATGAGACTGGTGGAGACAACTGAAAAGAGGAGTAGAGAAGAGCTCTGAGTGAAAACTGGAAGAAGGGTTTCTTTTGAGGGAAAATTGGTGAAAAGAAGAGTGTTGGAGAAGGGTGAGTACCAACAAGGAATGGGATGTGCGGAAAGGAAATGGGTTGGACGCTGTAGAAACCTGTAAGTTTTGTGCAGGTGGTGCCTTCGTGCTCCCTCCTTCCCCTGGAGCTGCAGACAGGGGCCCTGTCCTTGGGGCAGGGTTTTCCTTTCTGCTTGACTCTAGGGTCTATCTCACAACACACCTTCCTGCTGCACGTCCCCTAAAACCTTTATTCTCCTAAGTGTTTCCTCCAAAACCAAAGGACTCTTGAACTGTTTGGCCCTTACCTTCCCATCCAGACTATGCACATGTATCAAATACGCAGAGCAACTAAAATCCAAACTTTTTTCCTTTCAAATTTCAAAAATTTGAAGATATTTTTTAGGCAATAGGGTATTTGAGTTAATGATGGACAACAGACGATAGGGAATTGGTCGGATGACTGGAAGGCAGAGTTTTATTTTGATGGAAAAGAGGTAATGCTTTTCACAAGAGTATATATTAAGCCTGCGGCATTCATGACCCCAAGGACCTCCACCAGCTTTTCAGGAGTGGCAAAATGTCACCTTTCAGTGAGGTGCTTGTGATTGGCCTTGGCCATAAGGAAAGCACAAGATTTGATGGTATTTGACAGTTCCTATGCATCTTCCTTCTAGCTGGAAGCCTGCAGGATAGGTAAGAGTACAGCAGAAGATACTGGGCTGGATTAGCGAGGCTGAGAACTTGGCAAAGACTTCGCCAGGGGAATATGCAAGGTTCAGTGCCATGAATTGTTGGGCTGTGGGTGCATGTGTCTCTCTGTGCATTGAATAAATAATGGGCTTCCAAAGTAAATGTTGAAATAACCCAAGAACAGCATGTCAGCCTGTTTCTCAGACAGCAAAGGCCAAGAGAGGGAGAACAGCACACAAACCACACCATCCAGGGTGGACATGATGCTAATAATCATGTATTATCATGCCATTTCTGAATGTCTTTCCACATGACAAGCTGTCTTTGCCTCCTGCTTTGGGAGGGTTGAGCAGGAGCTGAATTGACTCTATGGGGCAGCAGTGGTCCATGAAAGTCCCCAGGCTCCTGTATGCATCCTGGCCACCCTTCGACTCCACATCAAGACCAGGACTGGTCTCATTCCTCATCACGGATGAGTTTCCAAGGGAGATCTGGTTATGTGGATATGGAAAGAGACGTAGTGTAGTTCTCATCATGATGTAGTTCATCTCATCATTGGTAAGATGTAGTGTAGTGTAGAGATGAACTGTAGTTCATCTTCCAAGGAGGGACAGTTAGGGGAAGGGATCTAAGGAATACTCTAAAGCACACTGGGGATCCACTCCTATATGCTAACCTTGGTGCAACCAGAATGAGTGTAGGGAAATGCCTTTCATGGCAAGAGGCTGGAGACACTGAGACTACTTAGGGTGAAGAAATACCAAGAAGCTTTTTCCATCCAAAACAACAAAACAATCAAATTATATTTAGACAACACTAGCTCACTCAATAGGCTGGCAATTAGAGGCTCTCCAAAAGTTTCCTTATGCAACCTTGGGCAAATCATTTCACCTTTGTGTCATTTCGGAAGAATAAGGACGTTAGTGCATCCTTCAGCAATACTGTTAGCTTTTCCAAGTGCACATGCCATGCTGTGCACCACAAGGTGCCAGTGAGGACAGCAGGCATGGAAAGCAATGGATCACTTGATGCAATTGGAAGATGACAGAGCTAAATCAAATGAAAGGAAATTTAGGCAGCAGAGCATGTTGTTTTAGGACCTGTCTGAGCTGAGGAGAACTCATGAAAACATTATGAGGGTGAAAACACCCACTGCTGAATAAAGAAAATGACCCAATTTGAAACAAAAGCCAGGGAAAGGCTGCCTGTGCAAGTATAGTGTATTATTCTGCAGGAGATGTTCAGACCCTCCTGGAGGCCTCTCCACCCAGTTCTGGAGGGAAGTTAATGAATGAAAAGGCTTGACCTCTCCAGGCGAGTCTGCGTCATCTAATCAGTGGACAAACACCCTTCCCATCCCCAGACAAGAAGGTTTCTCTGCGGAGGCAAAATGCTGAAATAAATGCATTTTGTCACATTATAGGACAGAGCATTTCTGAGCCCTTCCACATTTAGGAAAAAGATAAATTAGCATCCTGAGTTGCCATGGTAAATAATACAGCAGCACCCCTGCTTAATACCACTCTGCAAATACTTTGTTATTGAATGACTGTAATTTTGCTTTGCAATCTGGAGAATGGATTCTGAGACCAACTGAACAGTAGATGATGAAAGTAATTTTACAGCGGTCTCTTAAGCATCTCCTAACTCAGCCAGTCAGACACAAGCAAGAAAAATAAGAAACCTAATAGTCTTTTTAGAAAAAGCTTCTTGAAACAGAAATTGGACTCTGGATGTGCTACCAATGCACTTACAGGGGATGTGGGTTTGCAAGTGATTAATGGCAGAAATGGCTTCAGTGTACATCTCCGTTATTTGTTAGGAATTGACAGTGGGCTTAGATATTCACGTGGCAGAGAAGAAGTCCCAGTTCCCGGTTCAGTGATTTAAATAGCTCTTTGGAGCAATGCTGCTTCAGAGGAAATGCTGAATGTGGTGAAGAGCTTTGGAAAAGCTAACCCATCCAGGAGTGTTCTTCCCTTCCCTAATGCTTTTCCTCTTATTTATCCTCCATTCCCCTTTCCAGGACCAGTCCCAGTTGGACCCTTAAGCTATTCTGGGCTAAGTGGGACCATAAATACATTGGAAGGAACGTACTTGGTGTTTATCCAAGATACTGGTTGACCAACCAGCAGCCTAAAGTGATATGGTCTGGGTTATACATCTATTCCCTGGAGAGCATCCAGTAGCTGGGGGAAGATTAGCAAAGGAAAATACAGGAATTATTCATAAAATTATTCAACTTTCCATTGGAGTGTACTTCTCTGGATATTTAACCTGATGTGTTTGGAACGTATTTAATGTCTTGTCCCATTGCTAACTCAGCATCTCACAATAGGAAGAAGGAAAAGCAGGTGTTGGCTTTTTGCCTCCTGCCTTTTTGCATAAAGCCAGAATATCCATCCATTTTCTTTAGTGATCTCCTTAAACACAAGTTGGAGTCTGAGAAGGGAAGGAGATGATGTTGAAGAAGGAGTGAAGATCAAGTGTCTCTGTCTTCCACTTCTTTCCTTGAAGAGAAGCAGTTGAAAGATTCATTCCAAAAATAATAAAGTGAAATGAAATGAAATGAAATGAAATGAAATGAAATGAAATGAAATGAAATGAAATGATGAAATAATAAAATAAAATTGTGCTTAAGCTCTGTAAAAAAAGAGGGCCCTCCATAAAAGAACTAGTTCCTCTCCTGTATCCTGGTGTTGATAAAAGATGATGAATTCTTTTCCCTGAGAAAATACCCATGGTAGGTCTCAGAATAGCATGTTGAGACACCAGTTTCTCCAAGAGAGTTCTCATTCATTCACAGATTCATACACTGTATTCTTCAACTACCAGGCAAGCTTGTACTGTCAACTTTTCATTCCTCCCTGTAGGTCTGGCGGCTAAGGAAAGTGGAAAGCAGGATTACTGGATATTATTTTGCCCCCCCCCCTTTTTTTTTT
>VZSG01000239.1:223095-390774 GCA_013398315.1 Nothoprocta pentlandii | reverse complement strand
AAAAACCAAAACCACCATCACAACCAAATTGGAGACAACAACCCTTTTAGGGACTAGATGGTTGTCTGGAAGCAAATCAGAAATCTGATCTGATCTGATCTGAATCCCATACTTGGCTGGGATCCTTGGAAGGATAACACCTCACCTCTAAAACTTGGGGTGAAGGTTTGGACAGTAATATGAAAATGAGTTTCCATCTTCTTGGCTTCTTGTTGGAATTTCCATAGTGCACGAGCCCCATAAAGTGTTCAGCACCCCTAGAACCAGCTTCACTTGGCCTATCATCAGCTTACCCTTACAATGAGTTGAGCCTCAGAATCCAGAGATGGTCTCTCCATACTGCTGCATTCATTTTCTGCAAGTGTGAGTGTCCACAGTCATCTAAAAGCACCAGAGCTGATCAGGAACATGTCCCTTTCAATGAAAAAGCTCCTTCCAAGAGAAGAGAATATACCTAAACTTGGCACCCTGGAAATGAGAAGGTAAGGCCTCAGGAAGAAGGAGAAAACGTCCACTCATCCCTTCCAAAGGGCTTAGTAGTCCCTGCATGAGACCCTGCAGGTCCCACCTGCACCTTCTGGGGATGGAGGCTGCGGAAAGCTTGGCACCAGTCCCAAACGTGCCATGGCTGGATTCTTGTCCCGCAGAAACTGGGCAGCCATGGCTCCCTACCCTGTGCAAATCACACTGCTTTGGAGGGTTGTAGCTTTATCATTCCCCGTCTCTCCTCTCTCTCTCAGCATCTGTCATCGCTTCTAATTTATTTCATCACTTGGCCTTCATGATGCTGTTTGTGTCCTACCAAGAGGGCTTTTGCTTCCTACTTTTTTTCTCCTCGCGGAGCAGCTGAGTCTGCTCTCTGGCTTGTGGGTTGCACGCGAAATATCTCTGAGAAGTTTCCTGAAGTTGGCAAGACCTTCCCCGCCTGAGTCCTGCTGCAGCCCTTGTCTCCCTTATCCCGGTTGCTTCAAAGTCACCCGTGTGAGATTAGACGTGTCAACAAGAGAAGGTCACTGGGGTTGCTGATAGCAGCGCAGCAAGCCCCAGTTATGAGGGATGTTTGCTGTGGAGATGGCTTTTAGGGCCGGTTTTCATTATGTGGAAAGCGTGTATCCAAGCTGTCCTGCAGGGTGGCGTGGTGCCTGTATTTACAGCGTTGGCAGCTTTCAATAGCAATCTATTTTTAATGAAACCAAGCTGGAATGTGGTGCCTAAACCCTTGATTTAAGGCAGATTTCTAAAGAGAAGATTTACGCAAATTTGCTTGATTGGAAATTAATTATTGCAACAGTCAAGTTCAGCTCAAATAATCTCACAGAGACAGCCGCAGGAGTCAAATAATTCATGTTGGAGAGAAGGCATCAATTTGCATTCCTTACATTTCCATTTGGAAGGTTTCCTAATTTTGGAAGGCAGGAGGCATCACAAGGAAAGTGAAGGGTGGTAGTGGGTTGATTTATTCCCTGAAACCCTCCCAAGAAAGGCATTGCGGGTGAGTTACGGAAACCACATTTTCACCAAGGGGGCAAAAGACTCCAGGCCTTGATTAGTTTATCCTCCACCAGCGTTTAGAGCGTAAAGGGAAGCCAGCAGTTTGGTGTGCCCTCAGAGATGTGAGTCCCTCAGCTACACAGATAGGGCCAGACAGCCTCTTATTACATTTCTGGGCCCCCCAGCAGAAGACTAAGATGTGGGACCCCCTCTCCTCTATTCACCCATTGTATGATCAACTCAGTGCCATGTCCTCATCTCCTTACCATGAACAAAATCCAACCGTTGCATGATCAATCTGTCCTATGTCCTCATCTTCTTACCATGACCAAGTGCCCCAGGCACTTACTAACGTTGTGCACTGCTCAGATAAGCTCAAGGTCAGGTTTAGTTTCCAGAAAGCATCCTCAGAAAGCTTGAAGGAGGTATTAGCTCAACTGTAGACCAGGCCATGCTGGCCTGGATTTTGTCTTTCTTTTTTTAGAGGCAAAAGCTCCCCTATTTACAAGGCCTGAATTTGTGCATAATTGGGTTGGAAACAGGCAGAATGGGGATGGCTGGGAGCAAAGAGAGATGGGAGAAGAGGATCAGGTTGGGAAACCCAGCCGCCTCTTGGCGAGATGCCTAGACGTAGTCGTCCTCTCACAGTTGGGAGTGATTAAGGAGGCAAAGTTCTCCTCCTTCCCCCGCTGCATCCTGCTGGGTTGTCCGGGTTGACAGAGACTGTGGTTTGGGTTTCTCTTGTTCTCTCAGCTGAAATGAAGCTCTGGTCCAGAAGAGGGAGGCTCCCGATGGATTAATTCTGCTTTTTGCAGCAACTCGCGCTCTCCAAATCCTGCTCCTGGTTTCCCTGCCTTCAGCACTGCAGTGCATTTCAGGAAACGGACCAAATATATAAAGGATGCTTCATATCTCGGCAGAGTTGAAGCACTGAATCTTTCTTTTTGAAGTGGCTTCTTTTTTTCCAACCCTTTGCAGTTCGCTGTTGGTCAGAATGACACCACCTGCCACTGCCCCCAAATGCATTAGAGGATTTGTTTTTGATCCTTTCAATAACCAAAGAGGAAAACAAAATTAATCATCCTCTCATCTTCCAGAACCCCAAAAAGAGCTTTTTAACTCAGTTATTGCAACTCTGAAATGGAAACATTACCTCAAATCTCTTCTCTCTTGTGAAGACAAATGAAAACTGCTCCCTCCCTGAGGGATTTCCCAGGGGAAAAACTGCTGGGTTTGACCTCAAAGTCTGTCTCTGTTTCTGAAATTGTTGGCATCCTGTGAGGTCCAACTGTAGCCTAGTGAAGTAACGTATGAAAAAGGAAGTGTCTGAAAATAAGGGCCTAAAAGTGAACATTAGGGCTGGAATAAAGGTCCAGCTAGACCCTTCTCTGTGAGCAACTGATAGTGAAAACATGGGAAGAGTGTGAGAAGCCAGCAAGACTGTAGGGACACATCCACTGATGCTCTCTCAGTCTCCAAAAAAAAAACTAGCAGCTAGGGAATTTCGTAAACTGTAGGTGTCTTTAATATCCTGCAATGTATTTTTTGTCCCTAAGTTTCTCCAGTTTTGGACACAGTTAAAGCATGGGCAATATTCAGGCACAGGAAGCTCCACATCTTAGCTCCATGTCGGAAGTTGTCAGAAGACATTTTCAAAGGATAATCCTTGTTCCTTGTTATTCCTTGTTCCCCTTCTCTTGGCCACTGCTGATTTGATAGACTTTTATCATCTCTCACTCTTTCTTTTCCAGCTTTAGGAATCCTTGATGATTGAATCCTTTACAATTCCCGTGTGGAATGGCCAGCCAGTGCTGATAGCCCCTCACTGCCAAACAGCATGGATGAATTTTCCTACGTTTCCTTCAATAGTGACCCTACCAGAAGACCTTGTTTCCACTCAAACCCTTGTTTACAGGGAACTTCAAAGAAATTAAAGTTTCTTTAGGCTGTTACTAATTTAGAGTTGGCATCTGGGTTCAGAACACTCTGAGGGGTGACCAGATGGACCGCACAAGGGAGCACAAAATGCATTTTCTAAGGAGACCTGGGTAAGAATAAATGACGGTAGTGCTAGTAATGGTGAGAAGACAAACATTTTGTTTTTCTACCATGGGATGCTTTATGCACAATGAATAACATGGAGCACTAAATATGCTCCCAGAAAGTGGCTGACAGCATCCTTTTAAGCTAATTAAAGTAATTCTGTGTAGCTTTCTCTTGCTTGGAATTAGACAGGGTAATTTTACAGATATTTAGGTCACTCTCAGTACATGTACTGTATTTAGCAATGCAGGCTTTTTGACTAATGCAACTGTCTCTGTCTGCATTCATGAATCTCAACAGAATTTGCTTTGTAGATAAATTTATCCCTGAACGAAAGATGAAAGACTAAATCTTGAGGACGGCTGCTAGTTGTTCTAGTTGGTGAATTTGTACCATCCTTTTAGCCTAAGGAGGGAAAGTATGGCCTATATTTTAAATAGAAGGTCATAAATAGTTTTACACAGTTGTGTTGCTGCTTGTGCTCTTGACCAGTCTAATATTAATGAGAAATAAGTGTCCCTTTTAGCTGGAGTAGGTGCTTGCAGTAATGGTGTTAGAGAAGTCAGCTGCATTTGATGTTCTGAACAGGAGATGATTCTGATCATGATGTGATGGCTAACACCAAGCAAGGGGACAGGACAAACAGAACACCTGAACCTGGTCATCCTGAAGTTCGTCTGGTCAGAGGCAAGGACGGAAGGATGAGATAAACCATGCAAGCAAGGTGACAAGTGCAGAGTGACCTGTCCCCTGCTGTCCTCCAAGCTCCCAGCAGTGAGTAGATTAGAATTCCTGTGCCGGAGATGACAGCTGGAACATCACATTTCATTTCCAGCAGAGCACCTACCCTAGAGCAATTTGCTAATCAGGAACCTATTGACAATTTCGTCCTTCTCAGTATCCAAGACGTGGAGTTTCACCACCTTCCAGCACACATTGTACGAAAACAGTACTTCTTGCTCTATCTATCTATTTATTTACTTATTTAACTTTTTATGGCTCTGTGTTGAATGTTGGTATCTTTGAATTGAATTAAATGAGGTCCTGCCTGCTTTGCCACATAGACTGATGTCATGAATGGATGGCTCCTGGTGACGTCTCTGGCACCTGAGGAGGCTTACTCATCTCCTGTAATACTATTAGGGTGCCCCAATGCCTCTTGTGACAGAGGATATAGGACCTTGGTGCTGTTTGGTTTTGTTATTATGGTTCAGAACTGAGTACATCTCTGTGTGTTTTCCCTTTATGTATGAGGTGACACTGCTGATGGTTAATTTTGCAAGGATTTCTGTAACAGCTGTAGTCTTGGTAATGAACCTGCTGCGTTGACTTTTTTTCCTCTTGGACTTCAGCAAGAAAGACCAGTTCCATGAGAAGTGGGTTACAACAACTGAAATCAACAACCCTACCAGGCAATTTTATTTCACAGGTGTTTTGATTTTAAAAACAAATCCAAGTAAGGGCAGTAATATCTTGTTCATGACTTAGTGTGACAGTATTCCTCCCATAGGAAATCTGTGGTTTTTTTTCAATTTAAACAATGAAAATGAAGTATTTTTAATGGAAAGCTGAAAAAAATGAAATGATTCATTGGGAGACACCACTGAAAGCTGCCCCTCTGTGGCCTTCTGTACCGTCCTCCTGTAGGGGGTCATGGCATTTCCCGTCAAGTACCAGGTTCTCCCCTCAGGGTGCATTGTGCCACTGTGGTACATCACTGAAGCTTTTGTCTAGCAGAGGATTTTTCAATGAGAAGTAAAGCACTTTTTCCAGGAAATGAAAAAAAAAATGGTAATTCTTTTTTGTCCAGTTTTGTTATTTGTATTACATTGTAGGAACTCACAGTGCTAGCTGTGGACATGGCCTGGGTTGTGTTAAGTGCTGCGTATAGAATTGAAGACAGTCCCTGTCCCAAATTGCTGACAATTTGCATGTAAAACGAGAGACACTGAAATGGTTTCCAGGAAGGTTCCTCACCGGTACCACTAATGATGGGCTTAAGACTTTTGTTGGTGGATGTCACAGCTCCTTTTGTGTAATTATGTCTTGGAAAAAAAAAAATCTTTGCAGAGATGCAGTTCCTTATATTCACGGCTAAGAGCAAACCCCCTTTTCTGCTGTCTGGTTGCTCCCTTGGGTTAAAATCCTCTCTCGAGCTGCATCCTGTTGTCACCAAGGCAACCACAGCCCTCACTTGGGGAACCGGAGCACACGGAGCTTCCTCATAACCTTTTGGCTCCCAAACACTTCGTAAAACTGTCTTCAACCTATTGCCGCGCCACAGGAAGGTCCCACGCTTTTCTGATTGCCTCTTCTATTTTTTTTCCCCAGCCTAGGCTTCGAAGAATGCGTTTTTCCTTTCTAGACCCAGATGGGAAGTCCTTAAGTTATACAAGAAGGATTTAACTCTATCCTGTCCTACTTACATCCTCCAAGCTTTAATTATTCAGCTGTGCAGAAACTGCCAGAGCCCGCCAGAATCAGTGGCCAATCTTTCTCCAGAACTTGCTTTCGGCATTAATCATCTCCAGCTGTTTCAAAGAAAGATGTAAGAAACACTACACTTGATAAATTATGCAATTTTCCCACAGGGGAAATTTCATCCTAATGGGCTGTTGGTAGCTTGTTTGTGCTCTGTAGTACGAGAATTGATATCCTTCTCAAACCAATCTAACACAACTGAAGATGCTCCATTAGCCAGACAAATGCCAGTTTCTTTCCATTTCTCTTCTTTTTCAGTTTTGCTAAGCCCTGAGCTTGCGTAATGTCATGTTGGTGATGAGTTCCACGGCTTAATTAGGCATTGTAATAACATATTTGAAATTGATGAGGTGCTCTGTTTGCCTTTTAATTGAGCTGGGTGGGTTATTATTATTTTTTTTTTCAGATATGATGAAAACAGTGAAATAAGGAATTCCCAGCCTGCTTGCAGAGCTGTTCATCATTCTATGATGCATTTCTTTCACGTCACCTTTCCTTCATCTCTTCCCGGTGAACTGCAAATCCCCCGTGGCAGGGGAAAGCCTTTCTCTCTTTTGTGATCTGAAACTTTGCAGCTCTTGGCAGAAAAACCACCTTTCTCATTAGCGACAGGAACATTCAGAAAAGCCAGAGAGAATATCTGATGTGTGCTTCATTTTTTGGTAGAAACCTCCAAGTCACCACATTAGTCCAAGAAGGTTGGGGTCTCCACCAGTCAGAGGGATGCGGGCTCAAATGCAGATTGATTTTTCCCCTTGGATGTGGAGCAGGACAAAACACCTCCAGCAAAACCATTTATGGCCCCAGAAGGAGTTTTGCAGGAGTGTTTTCATGGGAGTCTGGCCATGTTTGCCAAGGGGGAGTCAAACCCCATCTCCCAGCTTTCTTGTTTTGCTTGAAAGAGGGAGGAGGGAGAGGGAGCTTTCATTCAAATTTCATCATTTCATTTTGTTTTGACTTCTGTCCTAAACCCAGTCAAAACAGGATGAATCAAAATGCTGTGAAGTTTAATTTTTTTTTTATTAAATCCCCAAAGTTGATGAGATTTAAAAAAAAAAAAAAAAAAAAGGAAAGATTTCAAACTTCTGGCTGGATTTCACATTTTTTGATGGAAATTTTAAATTTCTTGGAGAAACAGATATCCCAATTCCCCAGGAAGCTCACGCTAGAGCCTCCAGATGTCCCTGCTTGAGATAAGATGAATTATGTTATGGTTAAGAAAACATATTGGGACTCATGGAATGCAGCTTGATCTCCTGGCCTGGTTACAAGCCCCTTCTGTATCACTGAACAAGGCATTTGGCAACGAATTCTAACATGGACGTAAACTTCACAGTCCTGAGTACTTCATCGCTCTGTTTGAGGTGTTTAATGCCTGAAATGGGAACGAAGTCCCTAAAGAGAAAGACATTTGCTCTTTCTTTTGGTCTGGGATCAGTAGTGAAGCAGATTTTCCCGTTCAATATTTCCCATCGGTCCCACATTGGCAACCCTTCATTGGCAACGTCCTTAGAATTTACAGGGCAGGGTAAAATGGTAGAACCTATATATTCTGTTTGAGCACAAAGTTTTGAGATATTGAGAGAGAATGTTTTCCTTACAGTTCTACTGGGAATTTGCAACATGGGAAAGAAAAATTGGGTTATTTCTTTGCTTCTATTACATTTTTTTTAGTATCTTGAGACTTTTGACTTTTTTTTTTCTTTCTTGTTTCCTGCAGACCTTACAACTTACATCTCATCTTACAAAAAAAAAAAAAACATGAGCTATTCTTTAGTCTACAACTGCAGGTTTTTCCTTGCACGACTGTCTCAGCCATATGGGTCCCACCTCTCCCCATATTGTGTGCAGACCTGACTCCCAAAGGAAAGGTTACGCTTATACATCAGCATACACAACAAAATCTGGTCTATAATTTATGCTACAGAAGAGTAGGCGGGATTTTAACTACTGCCATCATTTTTTTTATGCTTTTTTTTCCATACTGAAGGTTTTTTTCATACTAAAGACAACTTTGGTGCAAAGCAGGTCTTCTTCAGACTTCTGAATTGGGTCCATGCCGTGGGGCGACGATGTATCTTGCTGTCAAACGAGAACCATTGGGGCCAGGATACTCTTGCTGAAGGGTCATTTAATTTGAAACTTGCTGTTTGGTCAGGGCCAAGAGCCACTGATCCCTTGGGTATGATGAGATCCCCCTGTTTACTGCGCTCTGCATGTCCAGGGCATGACAAGGACCTTGGCCCAGTTGGGTTGAGGAGGCTGTTTTGAATCTTGCCTCTTTCTTGTGGGATTGTGTCGGGGGAGAAGTGAATCCAGAGACGGTCTTTGATGCTGCCACTCTCTGGCAGCGTGCGGCAGATGTGGACGGGCGGTTCCAGTGCTGTGAATGTGCTGAGGGCATGGGCAGTGGGCACAGCGGCACTCAAATCAATGAGATATTTCTCGGGAATGGGGTGGGGACATCAACAAAACCTCTGCCTTATGCAATTGCCGCCAGTGTTTGCAGCAGATTTAAAGCAGCTGCTGTTGGCTTTCGCTCTTGCCTTTCGTAAACGGGTTGTTTGTTTGCTAGATCCATGTGGATGAGGTGGAAGGGGAAGGGGACAAAAGCGTGAGGAGCAAGCACAGAGGTGCCCAGGTGTGGGGATGGTGTGCACCTCTGCTGTCTTTGGCAGAAGAGATGTTTGGCCAATGCCAAGGCAGACTTGTTGCAATCCCAGACAAGGCACGTGGCCTTAGGACATCCATGGAGGGCCATGGACAAGGCTGATACAGAAATATATTCCTGGAAACACTGTTTGGAGGGGAATAAGATGCTGCTGGTGTACCAGACAAGAAGTGATTCCTAAGGTTCAGGATAAGGAGGCCTCTCCTGAGGTTAATTTAACACAAATTAACAAAAAGGAGTTTTTTTTGAAGAAGAAGAAGCAAGAAATGATAAGACTTGGACAACAACTTGACACTGGGGGTGATTGTCTGAAGTTGGTGGGAGGTGACCTGGCCACATTGAGCTTGGTTTCAGCTGTGGTGCTCAGGAGAAGGGAGTTGAGGATGGGATGGGGCAAGGCCAGCCAGCAGCTAGGAAGGGAACAGGAGTCACTTAGGACTGAAGGGGAGAGGGGCAAGAGACAGTGCAAGGGACAGAAGGAGGGTAAAGGAAGGGTAGGAGATGACCTGGAAAAGCCTACAGGAGAGGCCTGGAGTGTCTTGTCTTCCCAAAAAGTGAAGGATGGGAGAAACCAAAATTCCCAAACAAGGCAAATACCTACATGTGAGTATAGCTTTACCTCTTAGGGAAAGCAGTGTTTTCCATCTCACCTCAGAAGCAACATCTCCAACACCTACCACTGTAGCAAAATCTTGGGATGTAAGTAACTCCAAACTCAACCACTGAGAAATGACTATACACCTCCCATCCCTTCCCCAACACAAATATACTTGCCTTCAGCCACATATTGCGGCCTTTTCCCAGCCCAAGCATTCATCAGCTTCTTTCTATTCAAATAGTACTAACAACATGCTCATATGAGGGTCAGCATGTCTTAATATATAACTAGGATTTCAACAAAACCCCAGGAGCATTCAAATCATCACTTAACTAGAAACACTCCAGACAGATATCCACAAAGAGGTCTTTTCCATCATTCCAAGAAATAGTCCCTCAGCTGTCTCCAGCAATCCTATTGTGAATAGATGTCTTTTGCCACTTTCCCAGAACATCCACAGATGCAGGGGATTTCACATTTAGGGAAGACAGGACAGGAAAACCAAGATTTAGAGTCTCAATGGAAGCAAAGAAACTGCTCTGCCAGCCAGTGCTCTCTCTTAAACAGAGCTCCATGAAATGAGCTCCAGCCCTGCTAATGACTCGTGTAGTATGAGCAGAGAAAAATGTAGGTCTTCTGAGTTTCTTTGGGTCTTCACCAGTCTTTAGAAACATAATTGGTGCAGTTTAGGCATTGCTTGGTTTGAAAAGGGTTCTCACGGTCCAGTCTGCTAAGAGGTTTGAAGATGGACTCACACTAAAATGGGAAGGATTTTGAGCATTTGTGTCTTCATCCACCCGTCCTCTTGCAGTAGGGGGTATGTTCAGTAGGTTAAGAGGCATAAAGCAGAAAACACCTCCCAGAACATCAGCCCCGTGTTTTTGGAGGCTGAATTTTATCTGCATGTTTTGATCACCCTCTGAGTTGGGAGCTGTGTGTTTGTAAGGGCTCCCCATTTTGCATATTGCTCTAAGCAACCAGCTCATTACCGAGCTGTGTGTTTCCAGCCTCACTTTTTCACCTTTGCATGCTAAAAATGGAACAAACACCTGCATGGCAGCGGTTTCATTTCACTCTTTGAGCTTCTCTATTGGGAAGGTCATAAGGAGGAAGTGTTTATTCCATGTGTTGAGTTTCTTACCAACCTGGCATTTGTTTCAGGCCTTGTCCCATTAGGAAAGCTTTGCCAAGGCAAATAAAGCTTGTGCCAGTCAAATGCCAAGTCCTGGTCCATCCACCTGAGCCATCCTTCCTGCCGTCTTGTGACCTCCTCCTTTTAGGAGAGGCAGGAAAGAGGTCTCCTCACTTCCACAACAGTCCTCCTGCCCTGAGGCATTGGGGTCAGGGAGTTAAACCAGATGGAAACTCTTCCACAACCCTCCAGTAGATATCTTGGCTGCATGAACTCTTTGAACCCATGGATAGGGCCTCTTGCCTGGCTTTTCTTCCCCAGAAAAGGAAGAGCCAGATATGGATCTAGGTCATTTGGACACCACAGCCATGAATGTGCAGCTGTGCTGTGGACTTACCAAGGGCTGGTGCCATCAGGTCAATCTAGTCGATCAGACAGCACTCAAAGCAGGTTGTCCCATCCTTGGAGAAGTCCACTCCATCCTTTCTCCTCCCTGCTACCTGGATGGCCCAGAATCATTCAGCCAAATACTCCTTCAGGATTTACAGTGATAACCGTGCCAGCGAGTGGAAATCTTCTCCTTGACTTACCTCCTCCCAGCAAGGAGATTAAGATCAAAGATCAAAAATTTGCCTTTTGTATTGCTCAGTATTTATATTGTATCTATGATTTTGTGGATATTTTCTATTATTTTGCAACATGTACATTTTTTGCCTGTTGGTTGTTCAGTGTTAGAAACAAGAGGAGTATGAATTTCCAGATACATTCTCTAGCTCTGACCCTAGGGTGAATGGAGAACTATGCTACATTAATATGTAAAGGAAAGTAAAGAATAGCAGAGGAGAGGAGAGGAGAGGAGAGGAGAGGAGAGGAGAGGAGAGGAGAGGAGAGGAGAGGAGANGAGAGGAGAGGAGAGGAGAGGAGAGGAGAGGAGTTCTTTCTCTTAAAGAAGACCTCTGAGGACATGAAGAATTAGCTGAAATAGAAATCTATAAATATTCTAAATAGAAATTCCTTCTCATACCTTTTTATTGAAGTTTCTCTCCCGTAGTTCTGATTTCACAGCTGTCCTAGTTTTAAGAAGATAGAGCACAGAACTATGCTGAAAAGCCATGTTTTTCATAATAGCAAGAGTAACAAATGCATCCAAAAGTAGAAAATCTTAAAAAGATTAAAATGTTATAAAAATCTGAATGAAGTAAAAAAAAAATTAAAAATTGTTAGACAACTTTCTAGACTATTTTGTTGTTGTTTGTTTTTTAAGTGAGTAAAGGGTTCATTTCTTCACCACAGCTGGAGTTTCCCATGTTCTAGTGGGTTGCAGGGAAGTCAACCCACCCACCACTTCTTCAGTCAAGGGACAACTCAAGAGCTGAGGGACAACTCAAGAGCTCTTAGCGAGATGTGTGACTATCTACCGACGTTGTTTTGCTCTGCTTTTATTTAGCATCTCTTCCCTTTCTGTCAGTAAAAGCACAGAGGGCACCACAAGCCCTGGAGGATGCTGCAAGGGGAGGCTCCAACCTGCTTTAATGCAGGTCAGGAAGGGGACTAGCAGGCTGAATGGTGGTACAAGAGGCAAGACAGCTCTATCTGATCATTAAGGGGTTCAGAAAAAGAAAAAAAAATAAAGAACACAAAGATGAAAGAGGATTTAAACCAAGAGATTGTAGTGCTTTCCTTGCAATAATACGGCGAGAGTTTTAAGGAATTCTAGCACAAATGGACAGTTGGGTTTCCACGTATAACCTGCAGTACTTTTGTTATTAAAAAGAAATGAGGAGACAGACTGAGAAAGTCCAGCTACTCTGTTTAATCACAGCGGCTATTATTTGAGAACAGTGTCCACATGTAAAAGGATTTTGCTTGAAATGTTTCCAAGGCCTTTGAAGCTAATTTGGCTGCTGGCTTGATCGAATATTACTTGAAAACAAATAAACTGTACCTTTTAATATCCATGATCTTACCCTGTTTACTCATAAAACACCTACTTAAATGTTGAACACCAAGTACTTTTTTTTTTTTTTTTGGCCAGTCCTACCTTTGTATTTCTTTCTGAAATATCAGGTTCCAGCTGGGGTGTAAAAAAAATAATCAGTGGAAGATATTAGATATTAACTCTTTGAAGTGAATCTTAGGCATTTTTTTTCTTTTTTTTTTTCTTTTTTATTTTTCGTGCAAAGAAGTTGGCCAGCTCTGGGGGGTCAGAGCAAACACTGAGCAAGGCCAACACCCAGGCTCCTAGCACTGGTCCATAATGGATGATGCTTCCATAAAAGCACATAGGGTGGTGTTTCTATAAAAACAGGGCCAACAAGGAGTTGTATATATGGCTAACCTGCCTTCAGTGTAACTTCCTTATCCACAGATGATTATCTTTAATAATGCTCAAGAGATCTCCTTCCATTAATCCATTGGGTAGTTTCTGGAGCTCAGGTAACCTCTTGTGGCCCCATGGCAAGTGGTCCTCAGTGAAGACCATCTACCCTGACCATCTCACCTCCTTGAACCCATGGTGCCCTAGGACCATGTGGGGAGCAGAACCACTGCTCTGAAGCCTAACTTGCATTTCTCCCATAGGGCTGGCAAACTGAAGACGCTGCAGAGAAAGGATGCGAGGAGAGGTCCACAATTAGGAAAGCTGAGGATAAACTCAGGGAGCTTTAAAATTACATTAAAAGCCAAAGAAATCTTAACAATGCTATTAAGCCATCACCAGACAGAGATGGAAAAAGTGTTGATAATAATAAAGGCAGAAAAGTTCCATAAATATGGAACTGTGGTGGGGAACAAGCCAGATAATATAATCACAGCATAAATGGTGAAATGCCTTCCATTCCATGAGCAACCCCATAAGGGAGGTTTGGGCAGCAGCTATTAATTCTTAACACATCTGGGTCTAGATAACTGCACCCAAGAGTTTTCAAAGAGCTGTCCAAAGAGGTCTCCAGGACATTAGTGATTTTTTTTTTTCAGTCACTTTGGGTGGTTCTGAAAGCCAGGAGTCCAGCGAACATTTTAACTATGTTTTTTGAAAGGTAATTGGGATGTCCTAGGAAAGTGTAAGTCCTCTAGGCTGGCATCCATCCCAGGCAAAATAATACAGAATCTCACACAGGAGGCAATAAATTAAAAGAGGATAATTAATAGAGGAAGGAAATTAAAGGAGGGTAACAAAATGAAGGCCACTAGTACTCTCAAGTGAATTTGACAGTAAATACCTTTTTAAAATAAGATTACCAATTTTCTGAAGATGTGCAACACTGAGCCTGATAAGTTCCATCAAAATATTGTAGAAAGCAGTGGTTCAAGTTAATCCTGTTCTTCATTTGAATAAGAGTCAGAGTGGTATAAAATGCGTGTGGAAGACATTAAATGGCTTGCAAAGTAGCTAATTAATAGGATTCAAAGGGCAATTGTAAACTCAGAAATAAATGTAGTGGCTGTGTTTCCACTGGGGCTGGGCAGAAAGCATTTCCATGCTATTTAACATTTGAATTAATGACCTGAAGAAAACATACATTCATCACTGATAAAACCTTTCAGATAACCCAAAGAGCAGGGAAGTCGTAAATGATGAAGGAAAGAATTCAGCAATGCAGAAAGATTTTGATTCTTTCATTACCACGCAATGAGTGTGTGTTTGAGCATGGCCAAGCGTGCAGGGAGCAGTGCCCCATGAGCACAGAACAGCCTTACAGACAGGGCCATTGTGCCAGGAAGGACTTCAGGAGTTTGGGGCTGCGGTGGGAATCATGTGAACCTGAGCTCCCACGGCAGCTCTGTGCCCAAAGGACAGTGGAAGAGGGAACTAGAAAGTAGGCATGTGCTACCTCTGGGTTCAGTCCTGCTCAACCATTACACAAGCAGTGTCTGCAGCTCGAAGTATCACAATTTGCAAAAAAAAAAAAAAATGTGCTTGCAAGTTCAATTTAAATGTTTCAATGGAGTTTCTAAAGTTAGCTAATAGGAACTGCACCTCAAAATGGGTGTGAATTCAATCATTATCTGTAAATGTCCATGTGGCATAACAAGGAGAGATCTGACTGCAAAAGTCTTCCCCATAAATAAATAAACACACCATTGCAAGACAATGCAATTGTAGAACAAGCAGCCTCAGACCAGAAGTGAGGGGTACGTGTTTAGCCGTGATGGGAGACAACATTTGAAGCAGGTTGCCAAAGACTGTGTGCATTCTCCATCACAGAGAAAGTTCAAGCTGAGTTTAGCTCTTTCCTCCAAAGACGTTCAGCAGAGTGGTGAATTAGGAAAAGACTGAATTCTCATGCTTTAGATGAAATTAGATAGGAGGGACCAAACTATTGCTGCCAAATTTGCTTTCTGTGGATCTGTGAATTAATTCTGAAGGAATCGCAGGTGTGTCCATCCTTGCTGACCAGAACAACTTCAGTGGAAACCGTAAGAAAGTAGTAAAGTGAAAAAACATGACCAAATGAATGTTCTCTGAAGGTGCCTCCAAAAACCACAAGTCAAGCAATACTACCAAAGAATGGAGAGAAAGGACAGTAATGAAAGATGCTAACACTGAGTGTTTAATCAAATATTGCTGGGCACAGATTTCTTCTAATCAGATATGTACATCAGGACTTTGACAACTGAATCACATATAGACTCCATTTCCCCTTCTCCTTTGTCTGGCTTTAATTAGCACTGAGAGAATGGTGAAGTGGCCCATGTAGCCCCATAAAAAATGAGAAAATGAGAAAAATGAGCCTGCACCGTGCCATGCTGCATCTTCACCGGAGCAAATCTGAGACCCATCATCCAAGCCAGCTCTCATAAAGGTCATTAGTACAAAGCAGCATCATTAGCACATATGCTGTAGCACAGGAAACTTTCTTTCACAAGGAAGCCTGATCTCAAATTCTTCACTTGTAGAAACATATCTTCTCTATCTCTCAGCTAAACAAAGCTGGGAGTAACAGGCAACAGGATTTCAGAGAAGGCATTAAATTCACCCTAATGATTGGATTAATTAACAAGCAGTGGAGCCTGCCTCCACTGGGAGGTTTCCTAAATCCTGTGGTTATTTATTATGCTATTTGTGATTTTTCTGTCTGAGATGCCCTCAGAATTAGGGGGTGGAGATATTATTTCCTAGACACAGCATGGTTTCTGCTGTGGGGTGGGAACTGCAGCAGGCTCTGTGACCTCCAACTACAATGCGAGCCACGACAGAAATTTATTCCCTTCCTCGAGAGGAGAGCTTTGCTCTGCATGACAGGCAGGCCAAGAGCATGAGGACAACACAGCAGGTTTATGAAGAGTTGGGGAGGTAAAAGAGGATATTTTTGGGAGTTGTTGAGCAATGACTTACTTACTATTGTTTTCTTCTGAGTGCTGGAAAGGGGAGATGCAACTGTTTTACCAACTGTGAGGAAGAGCATCAGTTTGAAGGGACAGTATATGCTGTGCAGTAGTTTCCCTTCAACTTTAGTTACCCTTGATCTTCTTAGACCCCATTACTCATAGGTAAGGGAAATCAGTTCTTTTCTCATAGATGGTTTCCATTGGAACAAGGAGAGATCAAGAGAAGCACGACAAAACTTCATCATGTCAGAGAAGCATCCTCCCACACCATGATTAAATGAACTCCACTTGTGGAGTCTCCTTCTCTGGAGGACTTCTAAACCCACCTGGATGCCACAAAATCTGTCTGTGGGACAAGGAAAAGTCTGGTGCTGAAGCCAGTAAATCATAACTTCAAACTGATGTTCAAACCTGTGCCTGCAAGGAGATGATGGGCACCAAACACTGCTCCTTAGGTTGAAAAAAAGAGAAGAAAAGGGCATTTGCCCTAGGTATCTCAATCACTTCAATCCATTTCGTACTACTTGCACCTATTCCTTGCACAAGGACTTAGGATTTATACCAAAATCAGAATGCCGTCAGGAATTCTGAACAATTGTTCCAGCTTAGTTCAGATAGGGAGTGAATAGATGTTGTTACCATCTACTGATCTGGTTAACTCAGTTTGTGCTTTATTAAGTGGACCACACTCGTGGGGTTTTTTAGCTATCAGCTTATTATACATGATTTCACTAATAAATAGCAAGGATAAGATCATAGTAACATGATCTCTAATGTGGACCGAAAAGCAGTGGAGAGAAATGGAAAGTTAGCATTATTTGCAAGAAGATTAATACCCCATCAAATGGAAAGAGATTTCTGAACTTTAAACATTTTTTTTTTTGTGGTCGCTACCTCCTGGAACATCACAGAAGAGCCCTTGTCATTGACACCTGAAGGGTTTTGAGTTGTCTCATCAGCTTTTCTCAAGTAGGGACAGCAAAGACAGATGCAAATTTGCTTGGCAAACTCTTCTTTCTTCCCCTTCTCATTTCAAAGTGGTTTCGTTAATAATGCCCAATAACCTCAATGCACAATAACATTCATGCAACGTGAATAAGAAAGATGAAGCACGCAAAAGTAGCAGCTACAAAGTGAAGGCTGAAAGTTGAGCTCCAGCTGCATCCCCAAGTCATGCTAGAACATGTGTGATGAGGCAGGGGATATGTGTGTGACATCTAGGCATCTTTCCATGAGCCTACAACAGGTACCTGATGAACACACTCCAAAATGAGAGTTTTCTCCTTTTCTATGCCTTCTTTAGCATTGACATTTCACTAGCCTCGGTGCAAGCACGATGAAATCCTTCTCTGGAGTCTGACTCCAAGAGCAAAACCCAAATTTGCCCAACGTGTCATGCACAAGCCCTGTGTTCACAATGAAGTCTCGCTCCAAGCTCTCCTCACATCATACTTGCCAGATAAGCAAAATTCATAGCTGTAGGATTGCAATATACTATATAACTAACTTCCATAGAGGCCTCAGCTTGTAACTGTCTTTAAAAATGTATTTTACAGCTCAAAATCCTTGATTTCCAGGAACTCATGAATAGAGGAGATATATTGTTCTTGGTAACTAAATAATATTATTAAAATGATTATGAATCCTGCAAAAATTATTCCTGTCTACCTAATTTAATCATATAACAATGACTATTATTAACTTGTCTTCTGCTGCTGCCATTTGAGATTATGGTCTTGGATGCTGGGTAGCTATTATATGATTCAGTTATTGTAAATGTGCATTGCTTCTAAGTGCTCCAGTGTGTATCCTTCAGTTAGCTGCCTGAATTCACTCATTCCAGGACAATATGGTGAAACTGAAGAAGAAAATGAGGATTTCAGGGAACTACAGAAAAATTAAGGCATGATGTCTTCATATGGATTTGGGTCTCATGGCTGAATTTTTCTATCTATTGATATGAGAGATCTCAATGAAGTGTTTCTTATGATTCACAATAGTACAGCTCTGTGTGGATTCTCTACTGTCTACCAAAGTGTTGAACTCCTCGGCATCTTGGTCACCTCTGTTTGGCTCTAAGGAATGCTATATGTTTAAAACCTACAGTTTTCAGTCAACTTTTGTTCCTTGCCCTCAGGCTCTGTCCTATTCATCCTCAGCTGCTGGGAGAAGGTGGCAAAACCCTGTCTGTTCCCATCCCCAGACTTTGTGCTCAAGCTTCCAGTCTTCACCTCAAAATGTGCAATATTGAACAGATAGCTCTCTCTGAGCAGCTTGACCATTCGACCTCCTTCTCCACACACACCCTAACAGAATAGGCCTCATTTCCTTAGGAAACTCAGTTACAGACAAAAATCCCCTACCTGTTTCTCTCCTTCCTTCGTAATAAAGAAACAATGTGTTGTTTCCCTAATCACAAATTTGAGCTAAACCAGCCAAATCCATTGAGTCTGAATAAATAAATATGAATAATGAAATAAAGGCTGCCCAACGTTTGCATTAAATCACTGCAAGGGCAGTATGAGCCTTAACAGACCATGCTGAACAAAGACAAATCATGACAGAGAGAAGGGCTCAGCTTGAGCTGTGTCAGTGAGGGCAACTGCTCAAGATGCTTCCCTTTACACTTGCCTCCACCTGACTAGCGTTTCTGTGCTGCAGTGGGAGCCAATAATAGTTTCTTGGGTATCTCTAGCAGGAATTTCTGCTGGTTTTGCTGACAAAAATAGATAATAAGAAACATGGTATTAGCCAGAGTTTCTAATGAAATAGGGGAAGGACGAGCATTTTGTGAGTATGTTCCTTATTCCTTCCCCCTTCCTCCCTAGCATGACTTTTTACCCCTTTGCCTGGGGTAAAACCAATTCTGACACAGCCACAGAATTAAGATATTCCTATGAGCTTAATGGAAATGGACATCTGAATGGAGAAGGGAGACAACAGAAGTCTCCCATCTGCCCACAGATAGTCTCACGTCCTTGTAGACATCTGAACCAGCCTCTCACCTGCTCCCAAGCTATAGGAAAGCAGACATCTGTGCTCAATTATTAGTGTAACTTTTTGTTTTTAGTCTATTTTAGATGAGAAAGGAGCTTTAATGATGCCAGACTCTACTCCGGATGAAGGTGGCCATGCAAGAGACTGCTTAGTGGTTCCAGCACCTAGTAAGTGAGATGTGCAGAATAACATTGTTCTGCTTTCCTGAGATAGCACACGTCCTCATCACTGAGGTCCCTGAATGAAAGGCGCTTCATCTTTCGTGACCATAACACCTCCATGAAGTTATTGATATAGGCAAGACGGGTCCAAGTCAGCGCTTGCAAATGAGACCAGTGGGAGGAAATCCCTCTTGATGGGTGTCCTGCTCTCTGATCTGAGTCCAATCACACTAACTACAAAATGCTGGCACCAGTTGTGATGCAGGGTATAACATAGCTGTCAGAGCAGCATGTTTGAGAGATGAGGTAATTTCCATGCTGGGTGGAAACATTTTCACAGTGGAATTCTTGCATTTCATTAATTAGGAGTTATTTTGCAAAGAAAATGGGTTGGAGGATATCCCTTCTCCGTTCTTGGGCAGCATGGTGTATGTTCAGGGCACCGTGCCTTTTGAAGCAGGAATCTCTCTGCAAAAAGTAGGGGCTCAGATGTGCAGCTCTCCCTCTAATCTCCCAGGCTCACTGCAATGGCTGGACAAAGCTCATTTCATGTTTTTTTTTCAAGTCCTCTTATATGACAACATTAAAAAAAATACATGTTTGTTCTGGAAGAGAAAGCCATGCCATCTACAGAGCAACATTGGAACGATGGGCTTTATACTTCACACCAAGTAAGGAGGATAAAATGAAATAGCAAATAACTTCCCATTAGGGAACTAACGTTAGGCAAAGGAGCCTAACGGGAGAAGGAGCCCCTGATAAATACAGCTGAGCAGAACCAAGTGAAACAATAGAGCAAAAACCAGTTGAGGCAAAGTCCATAACTTTTCAACTTCAGTGCACTTTTTCAATAACTTTTTTCAGACCCAATATAAGAAGCAAGTGATAATCGTTTGCATCTGGTAATATGAGGACTTTGTGACACAGACTTAGGTCATGTTATACAAAAGAGCATGATAAAGTGCCATTTACTGTCATTTGAGTAGGTGTTTGGGTGTATATTTTTTCTCTCCTCAGAAATCATGATTAAGGCCTCAAATCTACCTAAGATACAGAGTCTGTAACAATACTGACATGCTCAAAATTCTTTTATTTGTATGGCTTCTTGCCGTTTCCCGTCTTAGTTGCCAGGGGCCCAGTACTACAAGGAAAGCATACAGAACAGTGTTTTGACACCAAGATGTGCGATTGGAGAAATCCTGGGAGCGTGGGGTTGTATAAGAAAACTTGAGTACCTCCCACAAAATATATACCTTGGGGAAAGCATTTAAGGAAAAAAAAAAAAAGAAAAGAACCCAGAAAACCAAGTAAGAACTAAAACCAAAGTTAGCTCCATTGTCTAAGCTGGTTCAAGCTCTCCCCATCTGACAGCCCCATAGTTATCTCACTTTATCTAGCTTTAACTTTCTTATTTTTCACTCCATCTTCTCTAGGTCTTTCTAGTCCCCAGAAGATGCAACTGAGAGGAACTTCAGAGGAAGAGCTCATTTCCACCAAGGAGGTGGACTGTCTTCTCCAGCTGAGCCTGGACTCCCATCAGGCTGCCCAGCATCACCTGTTTAATAACCTCCTTCTCCTCTTCCTCCTCCCCTCACCCCAGAGCCATCTCCATTTCAAACTCTGGAAGGAATCCAGGAGACAATAGTTAAACAACCATCGCTACCACCAATCTGTCTCCACAGCTAGAATAGAAATATTACCTAGAAGCTTAGACAGGCAACATATAACTCCCTGAGCAGCCCAGGGCTGACCTATTAAATCATTGGGCTTTAACCCAATGAGCTGCAGAGCTTTCGCCCCATCAGAGCATAAATGAGCCTATAGGAAATAGCTGAGAGCAAAGGCTAGGGTGGGTGGGGAGGTTGTTTTCCTCTCCACCCTTGTTAGAGGACCCAGTCTCCCTGCTGTGTGCCCTCTTTCCCTCCTGGTAGTGGAGGGGAGCAGATCCTCCAAGGTTTGTGGTGTATGGGGTAGGACCCATCTGTGAGCCAGCAGGAAGGGAGGTACCAGTGTCCTCCTCCTTTATCCCATAGGGATGACAGCTGAGCTGAAGAAGACCGAGAATAATGGAAATGTCCTCTCTGTCCAGCAAGGTAAGGGGTGGCTTCTTGTCTTGCTGGGGCTCTCTGAAGCATGGGGGTTAATCCATGCAATGAAGTGGGTGGTTGGACTTTGTGTAGGCTGTTAGAGCAAGTGAAGTGGAAAGCTGTTGAAGGGCTGGGTTAAAAGGCATCTTGTTTCTGATGTCTCCTTGCTTATGGATTTGGCTTTTCCATCCTTTCTTGAGGACTTCTGGATGTCTGTTGTGCTTTTTCTAAGAAATGTATTGCTTGGGACTGATGACTGTCAAGGCCCTGCTGTAAAGGGAGGGTGAATGAGTGAGGTTGGATAGGTGACTGAAAAGGGTGTAGTGTAGTAGGTCTGTAGTAGAGCAAGGAACAGCACTGAAAAAGACTATTTTTTCCCTTTGAATGTAAGGGCTGGGATGAGTGGTTATCATTAGAAGATAACACACTAAGCTTGCAAGAAACCCGTGTCATGCATCCCACAGCTTGCTTGCACTTTTAGCTAGCATGAAATACTGGCAGAGAGACTAAACCATGACTTGAATAGCAGGAAGCTGAGGTGACTAAAGGGTGCATCTCCTCACCCTTGAGCAGTGGCAGCTCTAAGCACCCTCTTGGCAGGAACTTGTTTGCAGTTGTTCATAGGGGCAACCAGGAATGTTCCTTGGGCCTCCTGGGCAGCTGAGCCTTGTGGACAGGGTGATACATGAGTTAATGCAGCAGGACTTTCCTCTACAGAAGTTAAGCATACTGGTATCAGACTAGGAAATAATTTATGTAGGATTTTAGCAAATTCTTAATGAGCTTCTTGGTGGCCTCAGCTAGGAGGGGATGAAACTTTGAGTACAAAAGGATCTGTGAAGCCCTAGTTAATGAGGATATGGCTGCAACCTGTGTAATGCTCTGTTGAGTGATGTGACCAAGCTCCTTCAGATAGGTCTAGGTGCTGCAAGGATTGATCTTGTGCAAGGATTACTGTACCACTCAAGGATATCTCTGACCATGGTGGGGCAAAGGGGAGACTTCCTTTGTTGTGCCAGAAGTGACTTATCCTTTACTCTTTCTCTAAGCTGAACCCCAAGGGATCCAGTTGCTTTTACAAAAAAAAAAAAAAAGTGATGTAGATCACCAAGTGGGACCTGGTATGCAAAAAAAAAAATAAAAATAAAAATGCAAAGACTGTTAAATCAGCTGAAATTAATGTTTCTGGGTGTGTGACTAGATTCTCTGGGGAATACCTCTTCCAGCTCCTAGTTCTGTTTTATCAGCTGTGGGGTGACGTTTCTGCCCCCTTTTCCCCCATATAACAAGGGGTATTGTGGCTACTGGGTGCTTGTGTAGAAGCTCAGGTGTGCTTCATTAGATCTGATGAATCAGATTCAGCTGATGACATCAGTTTAGCTGCCTGTCCCCAGCTGAGTACTTCTCCCATGTTAAGACATGTTCTGCATCTTGGCCATCTTAGGCTTTCTGCTGCTCAGGGTTTGAGCCAGGGAAAAGCCATGTGAAAAGGAGGTGATTTTTCCATGTTCCTGGAGAGTTTCATCTGTCCCTGGGCTTTCTGGTCCTGCTGGGAAGAGCCTATAGGAGGACATGCTCTTTTTCTAGTATGCTGGCAGGTCACTTGGGGTTGAGAGGCTTTTTCTGTGAATGGTCCTGGGAGAAAATGAACTTCCCTACGGTTTAATCTTCAAAGCAATAACCTAATTTGCTGAGCAGCTGTGAGATATGGAACTGACCCAGAATATCAGGTTGTCTCTGTGCTCTGCAGTGAATGGGAGCCGCAGTTCAAAAGCCAAAGCCCCCTGTTATCTCCTATGATGGATGTTATCTCTTGATGACTATCTCCTGTGATGCTGCATGCAGTCCCTGCAGATCAAGTGTGAGCAGACTGAGTCACATGCGAGCCCCACAGGAGGCTCTGTGGAGCAGGGGAGATGTTTGCCTTTCATGGGTCAATTGGTCAGGACAGAGGAGCTCCCCTCAGGGAAACAGGGGTTGGGAATCTTCTATTTAAGTGTGCTTAGCTGGGCTTTTTTTCTCTCTCCTGAAAAAAACCTTAGTTCAAAGTGTGGTTTTTGATTCTCAACTTCACAGATGTGTTGGCATTTACGAGTGACCTTATCTAGGAAGCTGATCTACTCTAGTGCTTTTTTCCCTTAAAAGAAGGAAAATCTGTACTTCAAATCAAAACCTTAAAATAATTCTTACCTTGGCACCTCCAGAAGAGAAGGGCTGTGCACTTGCTTTGTCTATCTGTTCAGTTTTGTGTATTTTTTTAACTACTCCTTTTGCCTTTGCCCCCAAAAGACCCACTTGCTATTTAAGCTACTGAACAAACCTAACTGTACTTGACAGGAATAGATATATCTCACATCTCTCAAAGGCATTTAGGTCTTACAGTATCCAGGGAGATAAATTATTGCATGCATTTCTGTAACTATTATTTCTTGTGAAAAGAGAGCCTTTAATCCCTGTGCTGGAAGGAAGTTTATCAGCAGAGGGGGAAGGTTGGAGCTGGGTTCTCAATTTCCGTCTGGATTGCAAAGCTAGGAAAGGATTTCCCTGGAAGAGCCAGGAGTGTTGGAAACCCTCTCATCTCTCTTGTGTGTTGTGCCTCCACCCCTTTCATCTCAGACTTGGGATTTGTATTTCAGATTGGTCACCAACAGGCCTTGGAGGACTTGGCTGCAGATACCTACCAAAAACTGCTACTTTACATGCGTGTGTGTGTATATATATATATATGCACATGCACAACTTGGCTAAAACCTTGGTCAGAAAGAACTGAAAGGAGCTGCTTTGCCAAACCTTCCTTCAGTCCCATAACTTTCTAATATTGAAGTAGAATGGACTGTTTCAGTTTTCTTCTCCTGGAAGAACATGGGTCAGAAGTAGATGAAGTAGAAAACAAAACAATGCTGGCCTAATGCTTGTGGAGAGATCAAGGTAAGGGTCATGCTGATTTCTTAGTGACAAAACATAGATGAAAAAGGCAATGGTGCAGCATAGGATGAGCTGCAGCTAGCCCAGGGTGTCTCCCACTTTGAGTGGGGGCTATTATATAATCCCTAAATTGGGAAGAACTGCCATTGAATGGAAACACTGTCTGGGAGAGTTCTTATTTTCTCTTGCTGATGTTTTCTTTCATCATACCTGACCCCATATGCTGGGGTCCAGGTTGGAGGACAAAGTTCTTGGAAGAACTTTGTTCCTGGGCAAAACCAGCCCTATCTTAGTACTTTTTGATAAAAATATTAGCAAGATACTTCTCTTTATCAAAGAAAATGATAGGAACGAGATCCCTTACCTTGGAAGGAAGGCTGTTTCCTTGCTGGCCATTGTAAGCAGCACCTGCTGACCTCTGCCAACTGATGGCATGGGGATGGAGGGGCTCAGCACTGTGGCCAACAGCACCAATGCTATGTGGGTTCCTCCTCAGAGAGGAAACTATGTGGGAGTGGAAGCCTCCAGCCCCATGCCTGGTGTGTGGACAACATGATGTAGTGCTGTTGGGAATTGAGTCTGCTGTGTAAACGCTATGGTGCTGTAGCTTGAAGTCTGCTGGAGCCTGAAGAGTCCTCTGCACATCTCCCCCAAACCCTGGCAAGGGGCTGAGTCATTCTCATGTCTGGGCTTTTCTGATCTCTGTGTGGCTCTTTCTCCAAAGTTCTGTGCAGTTGGAACTAATGGATGTATGTTCCCAGAACAAAAAAATGACATCAGCCATTCTCATAAACAGAATTAGGGCCAAAGCTTGCAGATGTCACGCACTGGGTTTTTATCTCTGTTTGGCTATAGGAATGCTTCCTTAACAATTTGCAGCTAATGAATAGAACCAAATGCAAAAATCTGCACTGGGTTATAAAGAAATGAATGCGTTTTTAAAAACATAATGCATGTTGACATGGGTGTGTTAAGGCCTGTGACTGTATCCATCTAGGCAAGGGGTATATTAATAACACATGGCCACGGAGTGGTGCATATAAGACCAATTTAAAATAGCCTATAGGTATCCCACGCTGAACATCCTTTCTCAGCATGTGCACAATAGCTTCACTGGCTGCAGCCCTCTTCCTGCAGGCTGCTTTCAGGCTGCCTTGCTCTTTTAAGGTGACAACTCTGTGTGTGTCCAAGTCTGTTGGCTGAAGGACTGGTTGGGACCTGCTGCTACCATTGCACAAAGATCTTGATTGCTAATTTCCTTGGGCTAATCAAATCCTGCTCTTTGCTTAAGTTAACTGAAATAAAGATGAAGCTGATATGTGGCGTCTGTCAGCAACCTTGGAAGGCTGTAAGGAGGTAACTCATTCAAGTGGTGAGACCACTTGAAGCACTTTGTGGTTTGTTATGGTTACTGGGAAATACCTTGATTCAGATATTTCCACACTTTCTCACAAGGCTGGGAGCAGGCAGCTCAGCTTGATGAGTTAAGGAATATCTCCTTTGTCAAGCTGGTGCAAGTTGTCTGGCTGGGCCTTCTGCTTAATTTGTAGCTGGTTCCATGGTGGTACTTACAGTTAAAACTGGTAACAAAAAAATCCTATAGTACGTAGCACAGAACTATAGTTCATCCATATTAAAGGACTTTCCTACAAGGAGAGGATCTCTTCAACGTTGTCTGAAACTGCAGGAGCTTGACTAAAAGAGGAATAAGGAAGGCGAAAGCTCTGAGACTTGAATATCCCGGTCAGTGAAGTCTTGCTGATGAGTGTGACTTAAGGATCTAACTTGTGTCAGTTCAGCACTGAGCCGATCTGGGCACCCACCTGTAGGAGAGTGAGAGATACCTCATGGCAGAAGGATCTATTTGCTTTTCTGATTTTCCTGTAGGGCAGAAGAACCTGAGGCTTCATCTTGGCTCAGGGGCTTTCAGTGGGGAGGCGTAGCTCTAACAGCAAGAGAAGTGATGCTTATATATAGAAGGAATTTCTTTCACATGGAAAGGTGGACAAAATGCTTGAATGAGAGCTGAGCTCCCTTGCAGCAGGGGCATTTGGCTAAGATGTTACTGGATGTGGTGCCTCTGTCCCAGCAGCCTCAGTGCGTGTGAATTCTGTGATGTGTTTATTTCCCTCAAGTCCCTGAGCGCCCACTGAAAATGAACTTGCATGGGTCTCCTTTGAGCTAATAAACTGGTTGAGCTGCACAGGCAAATGTTCTCTAAGCAAGAATCCCATGCCCAGTTCATTAAACACTGCTTTCTTAATGCTTTTGCACCTTGTGACTGAGGATTGCTGGTCTTCTACTGAGGATGGCAGAGCAAATACATGACAGAAAAGGATCCTCTGCTGCTCAGGAGTGTTGTGGAGCAGTGCAGGTAGCAGAGCTCCTCCAAATGCTGTGTTGGTGCTGAAGGATAGTGTGGTTGGGACCCAGGAGGCTGCAGATGAGAGCATCTGGATTGTTCTGCCTTGCTACTGCTCTGTCTGCTTGTGTTGGCAGCTCTTCCTCTGTGTACTCCTCCGCTCATACTTGATTTTATTGTCCTGCTATTCCAGTAATGGTACAGGCTTTCCATGCATTGGTTCTTCCCCAGTAAATGTTGGTGTCTATCCTCAGTTTAGACAACTTAAGTTATCAAAAACAGCCATAGAGAGCTCCTCTTTGGTGTCTGAGTTGTAAGAAGTCCTGAGTGGGATATCTCTATCATAACTTCCTGGGAGCAGATTGCAGTGTTAAAGCTTACAATTCCCGCTGTTTGGGATTGCTCATTAGAACAGCTCATGGAATCATCTTCGTGCTGAACTGAAATCCATGCTGTCTTGTTGGGAGCTCCTGTTTCTCCTCTTATCCATGTAAACGCTTTATGAAGTGAATATAGAGTCAATAAACACATCCTGTTTAAAGTCTGTCTTATGAAAGATGCCTTAAAGAAGGCAGATCTCTCGCCCAGCACACGGCTTATCTCTGCTTCCCCACCAGGCGTGATATCAAAATTCATCTAATAAATTCCAACTCGAAAAGAAAACAAACTCATGTCTTCCTTTTAAAGATGCTGTGCAGATTGTACAGTAATATGGCATATTCAGGTTTCACAGAAACTGGATTTCAAAGCCAGTTGAGCTTCAAATCCTGCTCAGATTTGCAGGAAAGGTGGCCCAAACCTGGTGTAGAGAGTGAGCACCCAGACTGTTTCTGTCTTGCTGCTTTTCAGCGTGACAAATGAAATCTGAATAATTGTTATGTAAACTGAGAGTGGTTATTGAATCTGAGAAGGCAGTGAAATACGTGCTTTTTGGCTTTGCTTGCTCTGTTGCTGCTGTTGATCCACAACAATCGTGGTTGGAGTCTCAATGCTGTGGAGTACAACAAGTATTTCTATTGCGAAATGAAATAAAAGGTATGTTGATGCTGGTTTGGGTGTTTTTTTGCAGAGGCTTAGTGGTATCTGGTTATGGGTTTAGGGATGGAACTCTCCAATATTGAACTCTTTGCTACCAGCCTTTCTTTGCATTTGGCCAAGGTGGGTGCAAATATGACTGACGTAGTTCTCAGCCTTGTCCTTGCTTCTCCTGATGCATGTCTTACCAGCATAGGTTGATAGAAGGCACTAGGTGCTATGTGGCTCTTTTTTCCTCTGCTTGCATTTCTTGCCTTTTTAGCTAGTTAGCTTATTTCCCCCTTCCTCCTTGTTGGACTATTCTATTTTCCAGATTTCTACAATGCTTTCCTGCCTTCAGCTGAGGGGAATGGCCCCTGTGGGAGAAGTTTAGATGCTTGCTCTGCTGTCATATGAAATCACACCTGAAGAGTGCAGCTAAATATGCAGACAAACTAATGGAAGGAAGAAAGGAAGATAACCTAGTGTTTTCCTTTTTCCCCATGAAAGGTTGTGAAAACAGTATGTTGTCTCCAGCCAATCTCAAAGTGAGTTTCAAACTACCTTATTTTCCAGAAGAGATGCTGTGACCATCAGCAGTAGAGCAACTGGTTTGGGTCCTTCACCAAGATAAGGCTTGCCTAAGCGCAGCAGCCTAGTGTGGGGCTGAGGGAGGTACCAGCCAGGTTCTGGCAAACCACTGTTTTTCCTGCTCTCTTCTGCCTAAGCTTAACCCAAATCACAAATAGCAGGATCTGTCACATGCTCTCAGTTGGAAGTACTACAATCAGAATTGGTTCAGAAAAATAAAGGGAGCTTTGCTAGGGAAAATCCTATATTTCCTCTCTCCTTGGATCCTCTGTGACTGGTCATTGCATGGGACATGTCCCTAGTTCTATAGGGAAGCCCTTGAAATCCAGCCACAGTGACTGCTGCTTTTTTCCATGCAGGTGAAAGACTGAGTTAATGAGTAGTCCCTAGCATGAGCGCTGTTTTATAGCTGTGAATGTCCTTTGTACCACCATAGCTAAAATCAAGGGAGAAGCTTAAAGTAGCACCTTTCATTGCACTGATCCCTTATAAAAAGGAGTAATTTGTGAATAGATGAGCAATCAAAGCAGACAGTGATGAAGCTGTCAGGGTGACAGCACTGAGCATGCATGAGTGCTTGCTTGCTGATGCATCTCTGAACTGCAACTGGGCTGGGTGCCCTCAGTTCAGAAGATAGCTGCTCACCAGCCTCTCGGATCAGCTGAAGACAGCTTGCCACCTCTGCAGTGTACAACAGAAAAGCTGGAGATAGGAGGTGCTGACAACATTCCCTGGCTTGCCAGGGTAGTTATGTGCCACCATGGTGAGCTGGAGATGGAACATGATACCCATTTGGATACGGTGAGGTCACATTGACATGGGAATAGGCATCTGTTGACAACAAAGACTATTTCACAACTCCCATCCTGTCAGCTCCCAGGCTGGAGGGACCTGCACATGCGTTAGCTGGAGCCTGAAGAGGCCCTGCTCACTTGATCCTGAGGCAGATATAACCTACTGATGTTTTCCCAGAAGGCTGGCATGACAGTGGGGAAGTGTCTTGATCCCCTTTCCACCTGCAGGTGGGACTAAGCTGATGTGCTTAATGCTTCATTGGGCTGGGGAGCCAGTCTCCAGCGATGCCTTCAGGTGATAAGGTTGATAGGTAGGCTCCAGAAAGCCTGAAGAATGCCCCAGCTAGCTGCTTTTGCTGGCATCCTGTTAGCAAATGGCACTGCTATAAACAAATGCCCAAGAGACCAGTCAGCTGTGGCTCCAGGATAGAAAACAAGCCACAGTCTAGCCTTGGTTAATGCTCTGCTATTGCATGTCTGCTCATAGCAGTCTTCAACTGGATTGCTGTTTATAATCTCACATCTGAAACTTTGACACTCCCAGCATGACCGTACTTATCTCCAGATGCCAGTTCTTGTCTCAAAGCTGCTGAAATGTCAGGTTTTGTTTATTCCTTCACTTCAGTACTGCAGCCTTGCCATGCTGCTGAACTTGGTGGCTAAGGGTCCTCCTGTTTTGGGGGAACTTGGTGGAACCCAGATATTAAAAGACCTTTTGTAGCTCATTATTTGAAGGACTTGTCTATTTCTCATTAGTGTTTCAGAGCTCTATTTTGCATTTCTGTCATTTGTTAAATCCCTGAGGGGAGGCTTGGGGCTCCTCATGAAAAAACATGGTCATGATGGCAGTAGGAAAATATATTTTTATATCTATAGTACACCTTGCATAAGTGCAGTGTGACCAGCAAAGCTGTTTGAATGTTCCTTAATCCCATTAGGGAAGCTGCTGGGTTTTCAGTCTATTTGCACAGTTGAACTGTTGGGTTTGTGGTCCTCAAGCAAGTCACTGCAGTTCCTTCAGGTCCCTATTTTCTCTTCCAGCTGTGCTCATGCTTCCAAGAACTTCTTAACCTAAGCAGAAGCTGTCACAGGCCCTCAAAGGGATACCTCTGCTAACAACGTGGCTTCTTGGAGACTTGCATCTTGTAAACAGCATTTGTTCATCGTGGAGTACAGAAAAATCCTTTTTATCTTCTCTGCAAATGGGCTGTTTTCTCTTCTTGCTCTGAGGATTGTGCATTGTGTGTGTGGGTCTGATCATTATCTCCTGGCAGGCAAGCCAGGCTTTGCTTTGATTTGGCTGCATTTGGAAGCTAATTCTGCAAGGAATGCTTGTTTTATACAGCTGTCAGAAATGCCACTTGCTCCAAGTCCTCTGAGTGCTCAGAGTGGAGAAGCTGGTACAGGAATGAGCTTGCAGGCTGCTGTAGCTGCATGTAGCCCCTGTAAGGCAGTATATAGCAAATTAACCTATAGCAAAAGGTTAGGAGCATATAAATGTGGCAGGACTGGCACTGCTATGGTCTCCTCACTTTCTTTTTGAAAGTGAAATATATTTTGAGTGAGTGAAATAAATTTTGCAGTGCCCACACTTATGGAAGATGTTCAGTGTTTGCCCTGGCTGTCTTGCTATCATCATATTGTCTTCAGTTGCATCTCTGTAGCTCTGTTCTAGATAACAGTGGCTGTCTTGAAGACACTTGAGCTTAACTTTAGGCCTGATTTTTAAGTTTTCCTTAGGGAAAGGGGCTATTGCTCAGCCTCTCTCTGACATGACTCACTAAAGCTTTCAATAGCAAGAGTGGCAGAAATAAACAGCTCTTTACAACAGGATAATTCTTAATGTGTGGAAAAGAAGTTTGGAGTGGAAATGTGGCTTATCTGTGCAGCTGCTGCACTGCTGTCCTGAAGGGAAACTGGGAGCCTTTAACTCCAGTTTCCTGAGCGGAATATTTTTTTACAAGTTTTAAGACTGTCTCTTAGAATTAGAGAATGACTGAGGGTGGATGGGACCTCTGGAGGCTTTCAGTTCTGTTCCCCTCTAAGCTCCATTGACCTCAAAGCTGGATCAAGCTGTTAAACTTGAGTGGACAAAGCCATTATATTATCTTTGAGTGGAAAAGGCTTCCATATCTGAAGCTGGTTCTGTGCCTTTCCACCCGAGAAGAAAAGGTCCTATTGAGATAGGATTTTGCTTTCTGTTGGTCATGTTGTCCTTCATCTTCTTGCTGTGCATCTCTGAAGTCAGGCTGTCTTTGATGCAGCCTTCTGCTAGGTACTCCTAGGCAGCAACTTTAGCCATTTCTCCATGCTGGATCTCCTAGATGTTTCTTATACGTTTAGCTGTGTTGTTAGTCTGTTCATTAGCTGTCCTGGGGAGAAGGTGCCAGATGCAGCCTCATCCATGCTGAATAGAGGGGAGGAATTGCTTCCTTCTAACTGCATGGTCAACAAGTCATAAGAGTTTCCATATGCATGAAATGAGGTAAACAGTTCAAGGAAATCTACGTACATAAAGTTCTTAATTAGGACTTTCAAAGTACCCTCCCCTAGAATGGGAGGAAACCACCAGTGTTGTTTTCATTCCCTTTTTCTAAGAAAGGGGGAAGGCCCTTAATTAAGTGGAGTCCTGTCTAAAATTCCTGTAGTGAAAGTTACACAGTCAGGATTTCCCCTACAGCATAATTTGTTTCTAGGAAAAAGTTGTTAAATGCACGCTCATCTAACTTCACTTTTTTCAGTGTTCCATGTTTCTGTTGGTTCCCTGTGAGGGGCCTGATTTTTTTTTTCTCTCTAGGAGGGAAAAAAAAAATCACTGTTGAAAATAACCACTGTTTAGTAGGCTTAGGGGGCAAGAAGGTTGTCTTGGCTTCTGAGGCCAGAATTGCAGGATAACTTGACTTTTACCTTGTTTGTGATATAGAGTAGCAAATCTGAATTTGGCTCTTACCATTTGTAATGACTAGAGTTTCTGACTTTAAAATGGTAGCTAAGATTTTCCATGCTATGGAAGGGGAGTATATGTTTATAGGTTGGGTATCTCATCAGATGCTCCTCTTGTTCTAGAGAGCAATGTTCAGAACAGCAAAAGTAGGACAAAGAGTTTAAGTAGTGGAAGTTGCTACCTTTTCCAGTCTGACCTTGACCTGGTAAAAAAACACCACAGGATCTCTGTTACAAGCAAGTTCATATGTGCCAATATTCAGAGGAGACCTATCATTAAGATATGTGGGTACATGACTAGTGATCCAGCAGCTGTAGCTAGTTTTCTAGGTCCTGTTAGATCAGGAAACTAGTTAGGGCATCCTCTAATCATGCGGTATCTCTGGCATCAGTGAATTCTTTCAATTGTTTTAACTACTGGCACTTCCCCAAATAAGTTGCTTCCTGCTCTGCTCTTTCAGGAGCAATGGCACACTTGCTTGTGAGGGAGGTGAACTGATGCTCACACTCATTCTTGACTTGCATTAAGGTGACAAAAGGTTTAAGTCTACAACAAACAGGCTGTATCTTGGTGTTAGCTTTCAAATTACTCAGAAAGCAATAAAACCTTATGCTCTGGTTGTTTAGCACTGGAACAATTGACTCTAACTCAAAACCAACAGCTTAAAGGGTTTCACCTGCATGGACAAGGAGGACAGAATTCCTCAGGTGACTTCCTGGATTCCTCTCTATGGCCTGGCATGTTAACGTAGCAACTATTCATTGGCCCTGTTTTGTTTCCTGATGTGGTGGTAACTTTGGAATGATAGACATTTCTTTTAAGCACAAGTGTCTATGTAAAATCTCATTAGGATTTCAATGGTCTTATGTAAATGCTTGTGTGATGTCTGAACCCAGGCATGAGGTCTAATAAAGCTTGCTTATTTTTGTCATGGAGTCAGGTTAGTTGGCTTCTTGCTCCAGGTCCCCTTTGGCTTTGATGGGAGTGGTTCAGGCATTACACATCTGCTTATATTCAGTTCTGTAGGGCTTCAAAATGGGTCTGTTTGGACTGGCTGGTTTAGTGCATGTAATTCAATGTGCATGAAATCAGAACAGTTATATGAAGCTGTTGCTCATGTCAGCTGAAGCTGTCCGCAACTCTGGATTATGAAAGCTATATGTGTCTCCTTGCTAGACCAGCCTAGGCAACCAAGCACAAAGCTTCCCCAGAATTTTCTTTCCTTCTGGCATATGTACTTTGTGTTCATTTTGTCCCTGCAAATAGATCACACTGGGCTGCTGGCATGCAGAACAACTGCTGAGTCCTTCCAATGTCCACCCGTAACATTGCCACGGTCCCCATGCCTCTTCTTATCCTGGATCCAGATGTCCACCTGCCATTCTGCTCCTGGGAATGATGCAGAACAGTGCAGCTAGCCTGTCTTGGGGAAGAAGTGATGGGAGAGGCCAACTTCCTCCATCCAAATGCATCTTCCTTTATACAAATGCATGGTGCAGACAATCTACTTGCAGTTAGGACTTGACTGACATCTGCCATTTGAATAGCAAAGTCCTTCTGCATTTTGTAAACATGCTTTTATCAGTATGTTCATGTATGCTAGTGCAAAATTAGCCTTGGACCAACTCTAGAGGCTCAATGTTGCTGTCTTATGGATTCCTGTCTTGAAGTTTTAGTATGTATGTCATAATTAAGCAGCACATCAGCTGCTTTACTAGCCATCAATCTGAAGACTAGACTAGGAAAGATTACCTTGATGGCAATTCTGGGCTGGTCTCTTCCAATTTTTGTGTGCTATGTAAATGATCAATATGACTATTAAAGATGAGTTTTTCATGGCAATCACTGCCAAGTGATGAACACAGGAGCAGCCAATAGGTGTTTTCTGAAGAAACATCTATTCAGTGTTCCATGCCAGTTCAGCCCACTGGTGTTCCTCTTGCCTCAGATGTGGGAATTCAGGAGCAGGATGGTAACAGCACAATAGTGCTCTGATTCCTTGCACAGGAGGCCTGAAATAGCTGTTTTGTGTCCTGGAAGCCTGTAGATGACAGTTTGCTTAGGCCGGGGATGCTTTTTATTTCGGACCAAAAGAGGATAAATCCTGGTCTTAGCACATCTTTGTTGTGATTGAAGTACTTAGTTGTTGGCAGAGTTCCCCTGGGCTTGTAGGTCATGAATTGTTGCAGTCTTTGATTCTTCAAAGTTGGCTAAGCCTGCACCTTTGTGCTGCATCCAGGTTCTTGTCACTTGGATCTACTGTAGTCCCTGTGCTGGGTATCTGAAGCAGTCTAATAACTCTGTAGGTGGTGCTTTTAGCTGCTCTTCCCCTTAAGGAAGCTAGATTGTTATGTAATGGTCCCACTTGTCTCCCTCCTTTAGCAACCAGCTGTATACCCATTTGATGGGTTCTCACTGATATTAAGACCTTTGCATGACTGAAAAGAAAGGAAAACAATAGCATGAAATATCCAATGACAGCCTCTGTTAAAGGAGCTCTCTGCACCACGGGATGCTTGGGAATCCACCTGTGAATTTGATGAAGGGATAAATCTGTAGATGAGTTGTTTTTATCTTCCTTCCCAAGGAGAGACCTGTTTATCCACTGTAGGTCCCAAATGCTAGAGTTCTGGCCAAGTTGGGTTGTGCAGCCACTTTTATTTGCATAATCCACCTCTCCCTACTTCCTTGACATAGGGGAGAGTCAGAGACTTCCCTTTGAACACATAAAGCCCTGTCGTCTGGCTAGATAATACTTGCTTGAGGGAAGATGACTGGATTGAACTTATTCTGGCAAGCTATTTGAAATTATACAGTTGAACTTCTTTCCCTTTGGTTGGCTTATTTCATCCTGGATGATGGTATGTGAGACAGTTTGTTCCAACATTGATCCTGGAGCATGTGCACAGGCAACCATGTGATGGGGCTTGGTAAAGATATTGGTTAATAAGAAAACAAGCTCTTTGGATCAGGCATGTTTTGATGTTTGGTGTTTAGGACATTTTGCTATTGCTTCACAAAAAACGAGATTCTTCAGTCTGGTCTCTAATAGCCTGGATGTGCCTTAAAAATTTTGGGATTTGAGATGGTTTGGCATTTTCTGAAGCAGAGCTTTCCTGTGCAGATCAAAGTGAATTTCAAAACTAACAATCATGTATGACTACACTAGGAGTTAAACCTTCCCCAAGATGGGTGTGTTTTGGCATGCCAGCATCACTCAGGCTGATATTACCTTAGTTGAAAAACACAGATGTGGGTGAGGTTATTTTCGAGACTAAACTTTTTGTAACTAGGAAATTGGTACAGGCTCGCAGCAGTGAGCTTGAGAAACAGGCGACCAAAGGAAGAGCTCTGCAGCTGTCTTGCAAGAGAACATGCCTTTAGGAGCTGATCATAGGAGGAAGCAATAACACAGTTCAGTATATCTATTCCATAGCTGGGTAAGAACAGCTTAAGCTTGAGAGGACACGAAGCAAAACTGGGAGTGGAACTGGGACCTGCTGCTTGCTCCCTTCCCAGTAAGGAAAAGCATTGATGGGCTGTAGTGGTTCATACTGGGATGACAGCAGGGACATAACATTGCTCCTGACATCACTCATGGAGATACTGGGTTTGAGGAGAGTGGTACCTAAAACTGAACTGTGTTTTAAGTGGGAGATGGAGAGACATGATGAAAAGGGGCCTATGTTGGAGGCTTTAAAGTCTAATTAGAAGGCTCTTAAGCCTGTGTGTGCATGTATAGAATTAACATCCTCCTTGAGGAGGGACTTTGAGATGGCATAATATTTCAGAATCTTGCAAGGAAACAACAAACTTGTGGGAGAAACCTGTGGAGTAGGAGTAGCATCTCAACTGCTCTAAATAGGTGGGAAGACAAGAGACCATTCTACTTGACCATAATGTTCTGGGTTGATATCACTAGACTCAGAGTGTCCTTTTCTAACTTTCTACTGGGTGTATTAGACATTAAAATGAATAAAGAGTGTTTAGAAAGAGACTTGTTGGGCCCAACAGTTCTTAAGGGATGATACTGTGAGGCAAGCTGGAGTTGGTTGACACCTTTAGGCCTGAGCTAAGGAACACTTGTTTTTTCAGAGATTAGTGGAATGATGTTTCTATCTACCCTATAGTAGAGGGTTCTGCTTTTAAAAATGTTAGAACTGCTAATGTGGTCTCTGCCTTGGCTAGGAATCCAAAAATGTCATATATGAAAATTCCAATACAAATAAGCTTCTAAACTTCAGTGGACAGTTAAGTGTTGTGGACTTAGACTATGAAATTTAGTTTCACCATTTGCAAGGTTCAGGGACAGACCCCTCTGAGGGGCAGGCTTGATTACCTTCCTGTAGGCCATTAACTCAAAGCAATGCAACAGATCCTATTTTAGCTTATTTTCAGATGCTCTCATATGCTTTTATTTTAGCCTGAATAAAGCATGAAAAATCTTGTATAGAAAGATGGCATGGGTTAAACAAGATAAAAACAAAACAAAAAAAAAATTGCTCTTTTTAACATAGGCTGAAGAAAGAGCTGCTGGCGTCAGGAGTGAGCTTAACTATATGTATAACTATACTTGTGCTTCTAACAAACCTTAAAGCACGCAAGACAAGCCTTCTGCTAAAGAAGATCCAATGTAATGAGCTTGTCCACTCCCCTACAGGAAGGAGGTAAACTACTGTGACTTGTGTGTAGATCTTTCTGCTTAAAGATCTAGTATGCCTTTGGTTTAAAAAAGTGTATTTTTCTTCTACCTATGAACAGATCTTCTTAAATTCTCCAATTAAGTCTTTGTAATTTCATTAGGTTTTAAGCACGAACTGTCCTAACTGTGACCAGACTTCTCTGAAGTAGCTTTGAAGAAAAAGGGGGGAAATCAAGTTATGATTGTTCAACCAGCCTCTGCCACACATTTTAGACTGCTTGAAACTTGTGTGTAGGTTATTGGTGTTCCCTGGAGATGATTCCTTCATCTGAAATGCTGTGGACATCAGACAATGGCATATCTATGTACTTGATTTATAAGCTTTGCAGGCTACCTGGCTGTTATATCACTGTTTTCAGCCTAGTTCTACTATATTGGCCCCTCTACCAGCTCTGAGAATCTGGGACCATCTGCAGCTATGGTGATAGATCTACTTGTGACTGATCTGATGCAGGGCAGAGGACTAAGTGTACAACTATAGTTCAGACTTTCACTTCTGTTCCAAAGCAAAGGCAAGATGAATAATCAGATATAAGGTTATACAAATGTTAAACAAGTTTCAGCAAATACTACTGTTCCAGATATGCTTAAGAGAAACCTAAAGCCTAAGAAGCACAACCTCATGCCAAACAGCTAAAAAAGTGCAGGCCACAAACCAGTGCTCAGAAGCACAGGATGATGGAATTAGTGCTGTCTTAGTTGCTGCTGTTTTATAGTTGAGTAATTAAGACTGACTTATGCTCTTTCACTCTCAAAGTAGGAAAAACTTGTGGAAGTTGCTTCCTGCCTGCTACTGTGAGAGCATTTCTCAGTGCAATTCCAATGGTGTCTGTGGGGTCCATGAGCAGGTTCCCATTTTGAGTGCTACCAGGAGGATGCTGCTCCTCAGTGTGACAACTTTCCACCAGTAAATGGCATCTCCAGTTGAGTGGTGCTCTGTGATATGTTTTGGTCACCAAGGTTCCCTTGACATGGGCAATGGGAGAAGTGAGGATCTTATCTCTTTCTTCCCCAAGATGTAGAAGGGCATATTTTCTGGCACAGCCATGAGGATTTCTCTATGCTTCACTCTACGCTGTTGCTTGTTAAAACTCTTCAATTTTCCTAACCTGGTTCTCTGTCAGAGTGGCATCCAGCTGATTACACTTGGGTCTTCAGATCCTTGTGGCATAGCTGCTGCTGCCAATTTTTCTTACCAATTGCTGATCTTAGTTATCTCCTGCCTGCTTCATACCTGTTTCCAAGTCTACACAGCAAAGCCAAAACCATTGAGCCTTAAATTCCAAAGTCTAAGGGCTGTTGAGCATATGCAATTTAGCTGCCTTTTCTCCTCCCCTCTAAAGGCTTATAATTTCCCTAGATTTTCAGTGATGACAAAACTTTAAATTTGACACAAAAAGCTATCCCCTGCTTGTTAAAGTCCCGGTTCTTAAATCACGGGTCTCAGGCTTTTCAAAAAAAAAAAGGTCACCAGAAATTGAACAAAACAATGTGTTTATTCCCATGCTGCTTTCTGAGAAGCAGTTGAATTCACATGTTCCAAAACAACTCCGCCTGAGGCAGACCCAACTAGCATGCAAGCTCCTATCTTGAACAGCCAGGACTTGGTGAACTTGTAAGCAACTGAAAACAGTACTGGGAAGGGTTAGGCAGCCTTAATACCGTCTAAAGACACAGCCTTGGAAGGAAGATAATCTCTTGGAAAACGTCTCCTAAAAATCAAGTCCTGCTGAATTCCCCTAAGAACATGATGGGTTTAATTCAGCCTTGCCACACTCTTGCACAGACCCCACATCATTCCTGCTTAAATAGCCCAGTATTCTTGTCTGCCACAATGGTACAAAAGACAAATGGAAGTGATTGTGTGCTTGTGAGTCTATTTTCTTTAATAGATGCATTTCAAGGGTCATGGGCCATGTGGCCCTCCCTTAGATATACAATCAGACCCTGAAAGAACATTGTCTGCTGGAGAACTTCCTCTGACACACCACCCTGTTGAAACAGCATGACAACAGCCATGCTTCATTTTTCAAAAAGCTGCATTCAGCCAACTCTGTAATTAGGACAATGAGGAGTGCGTATCTCTAAAGCAGCATGTCTTTTAATAGTTGATTTATTTTTAAGAATGGGTGTGATTCAACAGCTCTTTAAAAACTTCATCTCCTACTGTCTGTATGTTAAGGAATAAGCCTGGTGTTGATCTAGTGATTCTTCAAATGGCAGGCTGGAGTTGGCTGACTTCATTATTTTGAATGAGTTTTTATCAATCCTATATTGGTGTCTGGGCTCTGGAGGCTTGTTCCTTGGCCTCTCTAGCAGGAGTTTTGCCTTGTGCTCATCTGACCTGTTAAAGCAAGTGCCCTGCGATGGAAATGCTTCCCCTTGAAGGTTAGTGATGTTTGTGAGCTCTGCAGTCATGGGCAAGCATGTGTGTCTTTAGTTGTGCTGCAGGGGGGCTGTATTTCTGGATTCTGGGGGTGGAGGGGAAGGATGCATCATGCTCTGGGGCTTGCCTGCCCTGGTACAGGTGAATCACCTGGTGCTTCATGGTGGACTCTTAGAAATGCTGAAGTCCTTGTCCTCAGTTTGGTGGCTGCTGCTGCTGCTTGAATAACTGTAATGTGTTAATGACTTTTGCAACCCAAAATGCCTACAGGCACTGTGTTCCTGCACCCTGGAGGGGAAAAGGGAAGGGAAAAAAACCCTGCAGTTGTGATGCCCTCTGATGTCCTCCCTCCTAGGGATTTCCACTCTGACCTTGCTGCTCTTTCAAGCCACAGCTTTGCTTACAGAGCATGTGGGACTTCTGTCCCCAGCAGGAAACTTTCTGCTCCTTACCTCCTTAAGAAGAGATCAATATTATAGGCAATCTTTTCTGTATTAGCAGCTCTTAGATGCCTTTCCTTAGGACTGAGTTTTCCTGGTTGATGCTGGAAAACTGTGATGCTCTGAGCAGGGCTGGGCTTTTGCAATAGGCTAAAGTGCTGTGAAGTTTTCCAGCTGCCAGCCACCTTCCTTTCCATCAGAGGAACTGTCCCTCAGTGCTCTCCACTGTTTGTGTCTAATAATTGGATTAATTACAACAAGGCAGACGTTTTCAGGGGTCAAGGCTTGTTTTCTTCTGAAAACTGTTACTACAGTGACATAGTTCCAAGCTATGCTTGCTGATAGAGATTGGATTTACTCTTGACATCGCAAGTGGGCTCATGTGAAGCCCTTGAGGGGCCTTGCTTGTAATGTTGCTCACTGCTTGGCATGCATGAGTAATGCTGGACTTGGCTTGTTTCTGTGATGCCCCTTTCTATAGGACTAACAAAAAAAGTAAGTTTTGCTCATCACTAACTCTTACAAAGGAGACTTGTAGCTGAAGTATGTAACTTCTGTTCCAACAGAGATGGTCACCACCACTGCCTCTGTTCTAGCAACCTCGCAGCACAGGATGGGCTGAGCATGTTCTGTGCAGCCCCTCTGGAGCCAGAGTAAGTGCATGATGTCAAAGGGATCACATAAGAGCATAGGAGTCTGAGCACAGGGAGGGGAATGCATTTACATCTCCTCTAGGAGATTCTGACACCTTGACACTTAGAAAACTGTTTTCCTTGTTGCTCTAGATTTCAGCTTGGACCTTCTAAAGAGGTTTGCTGTTGGTGTGGAACTGGGGGCAAGTGAAATAAAGGATGAGAGCACCACAGACTGGTACCTGGTGTTTTTTTGAAGCTGCTGTGTTTCTGTTCCTTCTCAAAGTGGTGGCAATGGATGCTAAGTGCTGGTGAGACTTCAGTCTCTTCTCAAAAGCTACCAACCAGCATGCCTTTTACTCTGAAGCAACTGCCTTCTCAATAGCCAGAACTCCTGCTCCTTAGTCCTGGTGGGTTGTCTCACCAGCATTCATCAAGTTCTGTGCTGGAAGAGTTGAGGATTAGTCCTGTCTAGGGACAAATCCTTACCTTTGGGTAAATACCTATAGGTCGGAGGACACCAGTTCCCATAAAATGAAGATGCTGTTCAGCTTCAGGATCTGTCTGGGGCTTTAGTTGACCTGCCAGCTGCCTCTTGTGCAAGAGTTTGTCTTTAGGTCAGAGCCTCCAAAGAGGCTTTCTGCTAACAATGCACTTGAAAAAACCATGTTGCTTCAGCTTCAAACTCCCCCAAAGGAGGGGGCCTTCATGCTTGTCTCTTGCATTCATGTCATTCTAACATACAATAGTTAATGGGAAAGCTATTGCTGCAAAGTTCAGCAAGCAATTAGCTATGGTGCTGAAATTAAAGCCTAGTTTCATCCTGGATTCTGGGTGATCAGTGTAAGGTCAGCCAGAGAGGAGTTTGGGCACCAATTTTTTTCACTACTGCTAGGTCTTAAATTTAAGAGTCTGTAGCCCCTTTCCAGAGGCGGCTTCCATAACTCCATAATTATTGAGCAATACTTAGCTTTAATCTTGCAGTGTGCCCTAGGAATAAACGCTTGGCTGTTGGTGGCAATGGAAGCTGTTTAAAGCCATTCAACCCCTTGGCTGGCTTGAAGAATCAATGCAGCCCATCTGGCCGTGGTTCTCTGTTGCATGGTAACGTGGGGAGGAGCAGAAGGTCAAGAATGAGCTTGAACAAGAAGGGCTATTCAAGAGTTATTCCCGAAGAGGGTATGTGCTTAGTGTGGGGCATTAATGTTTTGTGTGTGGCTAATTCTCCTGGAAGGTTCTTGTTCTGTCATGCACATGCAGAAAACATTGTATTTAAATGCACATTGAATCGCTAACAACTTATACAATGATGAAAACTCTGTTGCTTTGAGACTTCTCCATGCACAGAGGAGAAATAGTCAAGCCAAATGTTGGTAACTGTCAACCACGTGTTAAATACTTATTTCTGACAAGGTAGGGTCTTCTGATAGCAAGGATTTGTACTGCCTGAAGAACTATGACAAGTTAGTGGGGGCACATTATCATGGTTTGCTTAAATGTACAGAGGACTCCATCGTTAGGGAGTGGAAACTGTACAGATAAAAACTGTCTATTGGAAAGGCACTGAGAAAAGAGGTTTCCTTTAGGGGAATGTAACTGGTTTTCTCCACCGAACTATCTGAACTCTTTTAAAATGTCTTTTGAGTTTTTCATGATGACACTCTAAAACTTTGTACCTTCGAAGTACTAACTGCATTTAAACTGTTTATATTAGGAAATATCTTAGAGCTTAATGGCAGCAGAGGAATGTGATACATGAGTTGGAGATGCTGCACAAAAAATATGAGAAGGTTGGGTCTGGGAGGCAATGATGTAGTCCAGATGTGACAAGGATGCCAATAGAAGCCCAGGAAACTGGAAATTATGGTTATTAATTCTGAGCACCCATCCTCATATGGGTGGTCTATACCTTTGTGTCTTGCCATTTCATTACAAATCCTTAGTTTCTGGGGAAGGAAATCAGTATGAATACCTCCTTTCCCCCAGCACAGTTCTCTGGTGTATCCTATAGTATGTACTTAAATATAACAGTGAGACTAGAGCTAGAACTGAAAGTTACTCCAGCTTGAGAAAGCTGTTGGATGCTGAGCCTCTTAAGGACACCTAACTGCTCCAGAACTAGAAGTTCCCTTTTGTCTTGGAAAAGCAACATGTCTGTCGGTTTTCAAGTAAAACATGCCTTTGCTCAGTAGTGACTCAAGTAACTATCTGCTTGATATCATCCATGCTACTGAGGGTGCATCTCAAGTTGAGTATCTCTATAGAGGATAATCATAGAATGCTTAAGGGTGGAAGGGACCTCAGAGGTCATCTAGTCCATAATGCCTATGCAAAGCAAGCATTTCCTCCTGAGACAAAGGAAATGGTGTGTACCTAAGTAAAATGTGTTTTGCAGAACTCCTGGAATGACTAAAAGGCCCTTGGCTTGCTCAGGGAGATCAGTGACATAGTCATTGGTCAAGCTCCAGCTGAGCTCTGCTTAATGGCGAGGTGGTGGCAAAATCTGGCTGCCATCCTATGCTGTTTGAACTGCTAGGTGCATCCTGATGTCCTGCTGCTGTGGTGGTGTCTTCCACCAGAAATGGTGGGAACTGATGTAGGTGTTGTGAAGCAGTGCAAGGACCCTTGTGGTAGGGGTTTGTGTATATACGGTCTTAAAACTCACATGCAGATAAATAGGAGTAGGAGAATATTCAAAGAACAGAAATGTGTAATGGTCCCTTGGTCTCTCCAGCTTTGCAGATGACAGAATGTGAGAATGACATCTTTTTGGAAGACTTTTAAAGGAAAGCCTGCTTTACTATTAAATATGCATCCGGGGAGGCATGTAGTTGTGTGTCTTGGAGAAGAATGCAAACTTATTTGCTTGCTTGGATGGCTGCTCGAACCACCACTTGTGGCGTGAAATATGAATTTGGAGAGCAACTAACAGAATGGCTCCAGTGCCTGCAGGCAGATGTGGGGTGGGGCAGGGTCTCTGTGTACTTAGTGAGCTTGCTTTTAAAAAAGGTTGAATACAGACATGCAACTATGCACATGTGTCCTTTGTAACCCTGGAGAGGTCTTGGGCTGAGGTTCTTCCACTTAATTGTGACTTTAGCTCTGCTGCACTGGCTTGTGTGAAAATTGTGGGGAACACTGAACACGGTGTGCTGAGGAAATGTGGAAAGAAGCACTGCAAGTGTGGCTTGGGAGCGCTTGCTTTTTGTTTTGATCAGATCTGAAGCCTCTGGATACTTTAGCTGTTGCCTAAAAGCTGCTACGAGACTATTGTTTGGACCTTGTACCTGGGTAAAGCAGCCTCTTCCCCAGGGTGACAAGCTACCTGTGAAGTTCTTCACCCAACCTCTGAGAACTGTGTTATGGGGTGGGCTGTCTGACCTGGGACTGCAGGACTGAATGTTAACGTGCTGTGAAATACATCAGTGCTATGACTCCTGATAAAACACACTGCACACACGCAGTTCTAGCTGCCTATGAAACCCTGCTGAGAACCTATCTGACATGGCCAGACTGGAATAAAATCTGGGTGTCACAGTGACAGTGTATGCCTGTCACTAGGAACACAAGTTTTTCTCTATTTAAATACTAGCAAAACCAGGATGGGAGATGTGATAAGACAAACTCAGCCTTATTTTGTCTCAATACTACTTATTTCATAAGTTACTATATGATGGGCTGAAGTGTCTGCAGGTCTGTTTTAACTGCAGAGGGGGAAAAATAACTTCAGATACTAATATCTGACTTCTGGGCTGTGCACAGCTTGTGGGCAGAGCACTGAGCTGCACATCCGTGGAGACCCTCACCATGAAAAGGCCAATAATGTCCTCCAGCAAGCCTGTCTGCTTAGGACAGTTCTGCTGCTTGTAGACTAATGCTCCAAGGTGACCCTTCCTGTGCTGTTAAAATGAGTTTTTTTGTTCAGTGACCGCTTGTGGTGACCTCCTTAAATTCTGCTGAAATAGCCAGAGGAGAAGTTTGAGGGAGCTGGCATTTTAAAAGAATATCGTTCTCATACCCACTTATGTTATCAGGTATTATCTTAATGTAAAAATGCTGCTATTAGCCTTTGAAATTAAATTTTACTGAAGGGCAGAAAAATGGCCCTATATCCGTTACCTAGAACTCAATAACTTAGGGCTGTGAAATTCCCTGTGGGAACCTTAGCCCTTGGCTCACCCTGTAAGGCATTCCAGCAATAATAGGCCAAATAAAACCAGACCACTCTAACACTTCTTTTGGTGCCACCAGCCATTTGGGGGTTGAATTTCTTTTCCTTCAATAGGCACATTCTTCTGGTTCCCCATCTTCTGCAGAAGGTGGGAGGAAGATCAGGGTTGTGGCTCCTGCTGAGGGATGACTCAAGTTGGGATGGGACTTGGGGTTTTTCATACTGCAGTATTGCACATGAGCGCTTCCCCTTTGCTTTCTCCCCACTTACATGTCTTCTGCAGCAGTGCTGGTGTCGCTTGGGACTCTGTTTTGTCTGAGTTTGGGATTGTTTTGTCTGAGTTTAGGACTCTGTTTTGTCTGATATTGCATTGAGGAAATGTTCTTAGTGATGGAGCCTTCCCTTTGGAATTGGAGAGGGATGGACTGACTGCAACTGTCCTATAAGATCCTTCAGCTACTCAGTGTACCAAACTTCTTAGTTTGAAGCTTTCCCTATGTTTTCTGTCCATAGTTTCTTTAAATCTGCAGAACTTTACCTGAGACAAAAAACGCCAAACTATTTTTGGATATCAAAAGCTGTTTAGGTTTAAAGCACTGCAAAACTCATCCAGCTTGTAAGACAGGCAGCTTTGCAGACACAGACCTAACAAGAGTCCCATGTGAGTAATTTCTGCTGCTTGAAAAGAAAATTTCAAGTTAACCCTTGGAATAAACATTCTCATATTAGAATCAGAGCAAGTTTATCTCTCTCCAAGGTTGAGTGTTTAATCCTTAGTTTCTTTCCCTTGAGAGGCATCTTGGCAATTTATAGCAGATCTGAGTGTCTTTTGAACTTGGGTTCCAGCAACTATTTCTGGGTCAGTGTGTGGTTTCACATCTGACAGACTTCAAACTTGGTGTGCAGAAAAGGAACTTCCAAGTTTCCCATCTGCGGTTCAAAAGGCCAGGAGTTCAGCCCCACTTCAAAGGGATCTGTTCTGCTTAGTAGCCCTGATCATGGGTTTGATGGCCAATCCATGCTGCAAGTTGGTGGTCTCTGGTGCTGGAGAGGAGTTGTGAGAAATTGCAGCAATAAATGTATGAGGCTAACAGGGCTGTGAAGACTACTCTGTGCCTCTTCAAAGGCAGAGGAGACTTCAATATGGACAAAATCTCATTGCAGGGTTGAGAGGAATGGAGCACAGGCACCTCTCCTGCGCTTTGCTTTGGCTCGTAAAAGAATAGCTGTTGCATGATGGTTGAGACTTCTTTGTGCTGTCTTTGGCTTTTCTGGGATTGCCACATTTGTACAGCCAGAGCAGCCTCTGACACTCAAAGGCACTTCTGTTGGGAGATGTCAGCTCACTAATTTTTTTTGGGGGGAGGAAGCAGAACTCTGCAATTGAATTCAGCTAAATTCAAGATGTGCAGAACAGGAATCCCATGGTGCAGGACAAAGCAGGACATGCTGTGCATTCTGCTAGTGTTTCCTTTCTTGTTAAATGCCTTAACAGAAGGAAGTCATAACCCACTCAGTGTTCCCTCTTTTGTCTGGAAGAGTTAACGTTGCATCATTAAAAACAATCCTGCCCACTAGAGTGACTGCAATGAGGGAAATACTGTAGAAATCCCTTTGCTAAGTGGTGGGTTTTGATCTTTTTGCAGAGACTAATGCTTCTTGGAGCGTTTTAGGTATAGCCAATCATTTTGACAAATGCAAGATGTTTAGTGTAGTTAAAAAGACCATATGTGATAAAACTGCAGTCATCTAGTGGGACAGCCTCAGGCACAAGTGGTGTCACCAGGGAAATGGGGTATTTTGAGTGTCTTCAAATGTAGACATGGGTTTTAACCCTTGGAGTGTGTTGGGTTGAAGTGGAGGGCAGTGTATGTGAAGATCTGTCCTGGGTCAGGCAGGGCTGAGTGAAAGATGGGGAGATGCCTGCAAAGAAGCAGCACATGTGGAGGATGTGCATGGAGGAGGAAGAGGGTGGTGAGAGCTGCAGTGAGGGGCTGGCAGCTCAGCCAGGAGAGGGGTGAGAAATGTCTGTGGGGTTGGAGGGTCCTGTGCAGAGCCTGCTCCCAGCTGAGGAGAAGGATGTGTGTGCAAGGATGCAGCAAATGAAACTGCCTGGTGGTTCCTGTTCCCAGGAGAGAACCTTTTAGGTTGGCTAAAAGACCAAGCTCTCCCTGGCAATCTCACCAGAGAGAGAGACATATCTATGTCTATCTATCTATCTATCTCAACATATCTATGCAATTCCCATCTCTCTCCAGCCAGCAGCGTTCTGTGGAGAGGACATAAAGGGAGTCTGGAGAAGTCCTCAGCAACCAGCTATTGCAGTGATACAGTGCTCAGTTAAAGGCTGTAGAAGTGGGACTATCTGAGAAGCAATTTTGGATGCAGAGGAATTGGTGATAGGTACTTCTCTGCAGGCAGGTTACTAATGTCCACAGCTGACCAGAGCACTCTGGAGCTAGGAAGCATTTAGGTCTGGTCCTGACTCCTTTCTTGGGGCATCTAGATGAAGTCTCTTGCAGCTTTGTGCCTCCAAGCAGCATGTGTGAGCATCTCTGCCTTCCTCCAGATCTCTGAATCCCTGGAGAGCAAACCTTGAGGGTCTGTGGCCTGCTCCCCTGCCTGCTGCAAAATACTTCCAAGAAGTGAATACTGTGAGCAGCCTGGCACTGGGAATATCGTGACACTAAGTGACACCATTATTTGGGATTTGCTTTATGGACAAACTTCAGTAACAAGATACAGCGTTTCTTGCACAAGTCCTATTTTTATTTTTTCTCTTCTCCATGAGCCAGGAAGCTTAAAGTGAACGTGCTGGAAGAAAGCTGCAGCCTTCTTTTCAGCAGCAGCTTTCTTTCCAGCTGCTTCTAGTCGGGATGGATTTGTCCCAGCAATAGCTCCTTTGCAGGATATGAAGGAAGGATGGGGGAACGCCAGGCTTACCTGAGAAAGGAATCAGCTGCAATATAGTGGAAAAGAGTAGGAAAGACTGCCCAGATACCAGGCAGGGATGGGGAAGACCTGAGTCTGACTCTTTCCCTTGTGAACTGTCAAGCAGCTTTATCTGCTTTGATCTCCACCTCTCCTCCATCGCTTTCCCTTCGAAGCTTGGAGGGAAGCGATGCTGGGGTCCTGAGGAGATGCTGAAAGGCTGTGGAGCTTGGGGAGTCGCTGGATGTGGTTCTCCAGCCTTGCGGCTCGGTCCCCGGCCGCTGGGAACGGCGATGGCCGCAGGCTGAGCCCAGTGTCCCGGGGCTGCCAGCACAAACAGCCGCCGGAGTCGGGAAGCGGCGGAGCGAGCGCTTCCCCTCGGAGCTGCTTCCGCAGGCAGGGGCCTTCCTGCCCGGGAGGATGCGTGCCCGTGCGTGGCTATATTTGGAGGAGCAGCCCGGCTGGGCGGAACTCGTGCAGCGTCAGTCTGGGTGTTTCTGCTGCAAGAAACGGGCAGAAAGCTCCTGGTTGGGCAGCGGGAGTGTGGATGTGATGTTCTGGACTGGCCTGTGGCCATAGTCTTCCTCCCCTAGGGACAGGTGTTGGTGGCAGAGCTGGTGGGCGGTGTTGGCTTCACATGGTGAGCCTGGGGGCAAGGCTACCCCTAGGAAATCAGTGGAGCTTGTGCCTTCCTGGGGCAAGGGCTCCTGAGCAAGCTGTGAACCGGGTGGCAAAGCTGACCCTGATGTGAACAGGCTCTTTCCACAAGAGATGGAAAGCAAAGCAAGGTGTCCATGCAGGTGCACCTCAAGAGAGAGACCAGGAGTTGCCTGACTGCACATCCCATGCTCTGCAGCATCCTGCCTGCTCTACAGAGCTGCAGGGTGGATGGGAGGGAGGTGTTTTGGGATACCCTGGATAGCTCCTGTGCTTGCTGATCCTCCTCATCCATAAGGTAGCAGCTTGGTTCCTCCACATGATTGGAGCACAAGTAAATGAGCAGCAGCTTGCTCTGGCAAAGGCTGGGACTTGCAGCCTTCCAGTCTCAGAAGTGTGTTGGCCAGGATGTGTTTATGAAAAACACTTGGAATCCGCCCAGAAACTGCTACTCTCAGACTTGCTGAGATCTTCCAGAGCAGAGCATTTGGCTCCAAAGGCTAGAGGACATGAGTAGAAAAGGGATGTTTTTGCAGTCTTCCACAGATGTGCCAAACAAGTGTGTACCAAGATTTTAATGCCATAAAACTGTGTTTTGGCGACATTGGGATCTCCTGATCACTGAACTGAATGAAGTGCCAAGGCTTCACCTTTAACTTGGGAGGTTCTTAGAATCCAGAGCTGATTAAAGGCCAGAGCAACCTAGGAGGTCTCCCTTAAAGGCTCAATTAGTGTTGAGGAAGTTCTAGGCATTTATAGCTGCTTTTTCTAAGCCAGGATGCTGGCCTTCCTGGAGATGCTTTGATCGGTGGATGAGCTTAAGCACTTGATGTTCTTGCTTTGCCCTTACCTATTCCTGGGAATTGCGACTATATTCAAAGCTAATGTACCTGTAGTAAGTGTTTTGGGCCTCAGCCAGCTTTCTCTGTAGGACTGAAACCCTACTGGGATGTGGGGAGGAAGCATAACCAGAAATGCCACTGCATGAATGTTGTCAGGAGATGGAATCGGCCTTTAATTCCCTGTATCTCTTGCTCAGTTTTTATGAAGCTCCTCTAGGTACTTGCAGGTTGCTTAAACTTAGTGCTTATTACTTGTGCATGACGTGAATATTTTTTTTATGGACGAGGTGTACCAGTTGACCCTTAATCCTTCAGAAAAACAGGTATTGAGCCTTCACAGTGGCTTGGATGGTGTTGTCAGTGCTTCCCTGTGCTTTGTGGGATTGGGACACTGCTACTGAGTGACTTCAGCTGCTTTCATGAATGAGAGCAGACTGGTGACTCAATCCACAGCAGATGGAGGCAGTGATAAGTCTGCTTGACATGAGCTGGAAATTGTGCTAAATGGTTCTGAGATGCAGTAGGTACCTTGGGCAATAAGGGCAAGGCAAGCTGGCTCTCAGTGTTCAAGTGGTGCCAAATCTCTGGTTTGAGATGGTGTGAAGCCTGAGCTGTTCTTAATGTTTGGACAGAACCAGCCTGTCTCCAGTGAGGACACACAATGCTTCTCCCAGTCTGATGCCAGGGGATAGAAACCAGAGACGTGATGTCTGGACAGGCTGTTTGCTGAAGGATTGCTCATAGTGAGGTTGCTTAAAGATGGTTTGCAAACTCAGGTCAACCCTTGGGGAAGTCTTTAAAATGGATCAGGCTATTTAACTTATCAGTGAGCAGCAAAATGGATATCTACATCCTGACCTCTTGGTCACTGTGTGCTCCTATAGCAAGGGGGTGACAATAGGCCCAGGAAGGTGGCATTGGAGGACCACTATTGGGCTGTTACTGTGCGGAATATTAAGCATTATTGAAGGATTTTGACTGTAATATTTCAGGTAGTCGGAACATTTTGATAACTGCTAAACTGAGGGAATTTTGGGGCACATGTTGACAGCAGCTAACTGCCAGCCATATCCTGCATGGTTCCCTGGTGTCTGTAGTCAGTGAAATAATTACAGTAAAATACTTGGTGCAATGCATGTGAATAGAGGCCAGGTACTCATTGAATATGCTTTATATCTCCAGGCTGTAAACAGTGCTACATGAAAGCCACAATCTGCCTGAGCAATGCAGTTGTTCCTTTAAAACACTGCCCTGATTTGTTCCCCTTGGGTCTTGCAAGCTGATGGCAATGCAGACACTTTTGGTAGTGGACTGAAATTGAGAGCGCCTTGAAGGCATCAAGTAATGCTGGGACCTGCGTGGCTGCAAGGCTGGGGAAGACGGATGACTATTTTGAAATGTTCTGCCTCAAATACCGTGATTAAAGATCTGTTTCTAGAGCTGAGCTCAAATGCTCCCAAGATTAAAGCTGTCTAACCGAAGTGTGGAAGTATTCTTCAGAGGGAGCAGTAATTGTGGGTCAGTCCAACAAGCTGAATGCAAATTTCTGCAGATCTGCATATTGGAGTTGTCTTTAGGGGTTTTAAGATGCATCAAAAACACTAGTATTTCCCTTTCTCTACCTCAATGAAATATTTTTTTTCAGGTGAGTTGGAGAAATCTTTACAGCACATTTGGGTGCCCATTAGCATTTAGGGGACCTCTCCTGCAGCCAGTGTTCAAGCTGTGCATTGCAAAGCTCCTGGTTTGGCTGTCCTGGTGCTGTTGGATCAGAAATGCTACCCAAGCTCCTTTTGTAGATACCCACCACCTGGTTGAACAAGAAGCTTTCAAACTTGTTGACTTTGGTCATCCAAAAAAGAGGGACAGGTCCTCTGTGTCTGAGGAATTAATTTCAGAATTGATTTATTGGTTCTGGATAGTCACTTGCTGCATCCTGGAACTGCAAGACCTTGCTTGCTGGGCACTTGGTGAAAGGGCAGGACATGTGGATTCTCCCCGGAGAGGTAAATTACTGTTGAGTTGCTCTGGGCTCTAATTCCAGTCCCTGCTACCTACTTCCTCAGGATTTCTAGTCAGGAGCCAGTCTGTCTGCAGGAGGAAACCCTCTGAATGGATGGTAGGGTGCCAGCACTTCTGTAGGTGGCTCTTTTGAAGTCTCATTATCTTTAGCTAGGACACCTCAAAACACTGAAATGAACAGGGTAGGTGTTGTAACCTCAACTGTCTGCAGAACAGGCTCTGCAGCTTGCTGCTCAGAAGTCACTTAATGGCAAACACTTCTGAATGAAGCTTTCAAGCTGGCAAATGGCTTCTGTGGGCTCTTTTTTGTCAGCTTGGTTTATAAAAATCAATTTTGCTTCCATGTTAGGGTAAATGTCTTACTAATACCAATGTCTTGAGACCTTTCGTATAGTTCTGCAACTGGAAGTGAGGAATTAAGGAAGAAAATCCATGGACATTGCTGGGTTAATGCAAAAATGAAAAAGCAGAGTCCCAGAAACAGACTAGCTTTCAAGCTACTGTTCCTTTCTCAAAGAGCTGGTAGAGGGTTAAGTGTCTCTGTCTGAATGTGCCTGTATAGCAGTCTACAGACCCTGGCTTGAGGGAGAAGAATATTGCACTGAGTATCTTGCATTGGCCTACATATGAAGATCTTTCTTGACACAAGTAATTTTATATTCTCCTAGCATAGAACTGCAAGTAAGACACTGAATTTGGAAAACAGAACTTGCTTTTTTCCCCCTTTTTCAACTCCTTTTAAAAGAAGGCTTGTCTTGCTATATACTAAGCTCTTCCCTCTCCCCCTCCAGTTTGTGCAGGGATAATCCTCATGGGAGAGGATGACTAGGTTACAGTCTAATGGCTTAATCATGGCAAACTCTCCTGCTAGTCAGCCGAAATTACCTTGCTCAGTCTTGCTCCTTTCCAGTTCCTCTGTCTCGAAACCAATCTACAATTGCTTTCCTCACAGGTCACTTTTCTGAGAAACAGCAATCATTTTATTGTTTGCTCTCAGGAACCTCTTGGTTCTGCCAACAGCCTTGAGGAGCAGTTCCCACTAAGCTTGAGACCTACCCATCCCAATGCTTAATGCCAAGTAATGGTGTTAATAGTCAGAACTTTAATTGTTCAGCTCTAGGCTGCTTGCTTATGGATACAAAGTGGTCAAATATATGCCACAAAACATAATCTATATGATACAGCTTCCAATTAGCTTGGAAGCTTTTTTGGAGCGATGTCCCTCTGAACCCTTCAGGGTAGGCAGGTGACATGAACGCAGCTTTCTGAAGACTTGAAAGCGGTTGTGTCGTTTTGTTTTTTCCCCTACCTTACCAAGAATGAAAGCCAGACTCTTCCAGTTCCATGCAAAACAGTTTCTTCCTTCCATCAGGAGTTGTGGAGTAGTCACTTGTGGATGATCTCAAGAATGGCTTACCCAGCTGTGTCTTGTTCCTACTTGAGAGCAGATATACTAGGGAAAATGGAGGCTTATGTTCAATGCTTGAACAGAAGTTAAAAATATATATAGTGAGGTGGTGAGGTACGGGTGCAGATGGATGTCTCTGCCTCTTATCAGTGACTTGTTTGTAGACCCTCTAAGCTCTTGTGAAAGTGAACATTCACAGCTGACAGCAAACCTGCTGCTTAAGAAAACTAATTAAAAAGGACTGAATAGTTCAACAGATCATGGATATTTCATAGAGATATAGTGGGCTAAAATGAAGGTAGAGAGCAAGGCTGTAAATTTTTAACTGCCCTACCCTTAATGCAAATAGTCATGATATGAAGCAACATCTTAACTAACAGAAGTGCAAGTGAGTCTTTGAAGAAGAATCTAAAAAGCTTTTCAAAGAGCTGTCTCCTGCATGGCCTCGTACTTTGCCACTATTCACAGAAGGAACAGATCAGTCCCTAATGGCATCAATAGTCTATGGCATTTAATGCAAAAAAAAAAGTAACTTGAGCTAATGGCACTAAGGGCTTTATTTAGCCAGTCTTCCAGGCGGAGGAATGCTGCTGGTCCAAACCAGTTCTAAAGAACAAGTGCTATCTAATAGCTTGTATATTTGGGTCAGCTGAGCTTTTAACATCAAAAGAGCTTGGTTTCTTTTAATCTGGTGGTAGGGTAACTTTCTTTTGTGTGGGAGCTCGATGGCAAACTCTCGAATTTGCTGTTGAGATGTGCTCCTTGTGCTTGTGCTCCAGTGACAATCAGGGCTGCAAAAGGACGTGCTCAACAGCCCTAGGTGACAGCCCCTCTGCAGCTGTGGTGTGAGTGTGTAAATCGGGCAGAGCTGTGGCTGTATCTTCAGGCACCAGCTCCTGCAGTCCATTATGCCACTGATCATCAAGCCGCTGATGAAGCTTATTTGATTAACAAGAGCACTATTTTAATAGTCTGTGCTCCAGTGTTATGTACCCAACTACTGCTTTCATGCTCTAATTAGGTCTGAAAGGCTCACTTGTAAGTAGGAGTATTTCTATCCCATATCTGTAGGGCAGGAATTGAATGGAATGGTGGTTTTTTTTTTTTCTGCTGAGACTTGAGTGATTTAAGGAGGTAAAGGCAAGGGGGTTGCTAGAGTGCTCCTTCCTAAGGAGGCTTATGAAAGAGGCTAATAACTCTTTAAATCTACAATTTCTGTGACTAAAACATGTATGCCTCCCTCCCCTAGTGAAAGTAATAGATTGCTAATTGGGTAGCTCTGCTTCTTCATTAAACTTTGACTAAACTGGAGAGGTTGTTGAATGGGGTTTGTCCCACCTGTGCTACTGAAGTGTTTTTCCTGCTTTGTTTTTCTAGAGGAATGGGGCAGCAGCATTCCCTTGGCCTTCCTTCCAAGCCTGAAAATTGGGCTTGTGTTAGTGGTGGGGAGGTAAAGCTGGTCCACAAAGATGGAGCTTAGCTCTCCAAATAGTCCTCCAATTAGGTACATGTATGTGAAAGCTTGGTGTCTAATCCTGTAGCTGATGGAGCTTGTGGGGCCTTCAGTTCATCATGAACTCCCACACCTGGTGGGCCAAAAGGGCCTCCAATGTCTGTAGGGACTGGGCTTGGGCATCCTCCTCTCTTCTGTGAGCAGAGTCCCAAAGTGTGGTTCCACCACTGGATTATGAGGTGGTGTTAGCTTCTGTGTGGTGTGTTTGCTCATAGCTTCTGAGGGAGTAGAATGTCTTGTTCAAAAACTATATCCCTTTTTTGAAGCAGTGACTTGAAATTGGGCAGGTCTGTACCCCTGGCTTGAGAGCTGCCTCGGTTTCCTTAGTCGTTGCTCACCTGCCGCAGAAGATGTAGATGTCCCTTTTCTAGGGGTATCTGAATGGGGATGTTGCATGTCACATTAATTTCTCTTCAGGCTCCTTGGACTTGCTGTCTTCCTTAAATCCCTCTGCCATGTTTTATTCAGTATCCAGAATTATTCCTGGTCTGCGCTCTGCCCAAACCAGGGGTGTCAACTTGTAATCAGTGAGGATCGTGCCATTAGGAGACGGTGCATTCCTGCTCCTTGTGCACTACTGTCACCTTGCTGGGGAAGGGCTGGCACTCCAAGGAGAGAAGTGAGTGTGGTGCTTTTCATGCACCATAAATTAAATTAAACGGGCATAGAAAACTAGATCTGTTTTAGCAGCAACTACAACACTACTGGGCTTTGAAGCCTGTTGTGGAATTTGAGGTTTCTTCTGTTCTTGAGCGTTTGCTGCCAGCAATTGTATCTGCTCAGGGAGATGAAAGTTGTCATCCCAAAGTGTGAAGAATCTTCACAACCGCATCCCAGCATATGATCCCTTGTTGTGTCAGAAGGTTTTTAGCCTCTCTGAGAACTCTTTAGTTCTTGACTAACAGCTTCTTTCTGCAGGTCCTCATGAACCTGCTGCTGAGACTTGTGAAAGTGACTTTTTGCCTGGAAAATGTTTGTTTTCATTAGGTTGGTTTTCATATCTATTACTTCCGATGTCTAAATCTTGGTTTTGCTTCTTGGTATGAGACTGCGCTGGTGCCCTCGTCATCTTGATGTTCATGAAGGCTACAGGTAAATCTTTACTTCCAAAGATCTAAGTGGATATGGGGCAAGGGGCTTTGCAAGGGTGAAAGTGGGGAAAAAAAACCCTTAAATGTTCTTGCAACTTTAGATGTTGCTGAGTGTTCCTGTTCTTTATCTACTGCTTTCAGTTGTGTAATTCTTCATTGCTCTATTATGTGACATCACTTGGATCTGCTGCTCTAGTCTGCTGCTTGAGCTTTATAACATGTTCAGCAGAGTCTTGGGTAAGGACAATCATTTATTTCCAAATCCATTAATGTTCTGAAAATGAGGGGTTTAGCATGGCACTTATTTAGTTATCTGCAGTGCGTTGCCTCCAGCAGTAGTGAAAACATTCCCCTCGTCTGAGTTTTCTGCTCTGCAGAAGAGAGGCTGGGTTTCCACTGGCTAGACTGAGGGTTTTTCTTTAAATTGTGCTCTTGCACAAAAAAAAAAAAAAGGCTGGCAAGTGTGTTCTGCACTGGAATTGCAGATCTCCTAATGCTCTGAGGCTAAGCGAAGGCTGAGGTCAGCTATTCAGTTGTGGCTCTGTGCAAATCTCTATTGTGTGTTTTATCTCAGCCTAAGACCTACTTATATTAGCAGGACTTGTTGCATAGCTGTAACATGATTTAAGGGTGTATTTTTTTCTGCTTTTCCTGTTATCCTTCTTATTTGTAAGGTGAAGGTTAACTTTGATTCCTGCTGTATGCTCTGTCTGAAGTGTTACTTTGGTGGTACAGATGGATCCTGGGGATCCTGCTATATCAGTAGATACCAACAGGTCTCATCATTATCGGGCAGGGTTCTCGGGCATGTGCCAGCAGGAGGGGGATGAAGCCAAAGGCTGTCTAATGCGTGAGTAACTTGCACTTCAGTCCCCTGCTGCTGTGGGGCTTGCATGGGGATGATGTCCTGTTTATGATCCATGAAATGCAGTTGTGCTTCCAGAGCTCCATGGAGATGCCCTTTAACTTCCACAGAAAGGTAAACTGGCACTTGAATGCTGAAGTGCCAAGGGTTAACTTCAGTAGTAGGTGGGTACCTTTGAATACCCCATTATGACAGCAGTGAATGTAGCAGATTATACATATTTAGCAGTGTGTAAATATATATATTATATATATAGCAGTATAGCAGGTAACGAAACAACCATGCACAGAGTTTAACTGAGCAAAATCCTGGCTTTAAGTGGAAGGAATCCCAATGTTGAGGGACAGGCTGTATCTCTGCAGGAGTAAAGACATCTCCCTCTTCCCAAGCAAAAGCAAGCATGTATTCTAGAAATGTGGCATGGGCTGTCAGGCTGCAGTCTGGAGAGAGACATCTAGATAAATCTTTAAACTTTAGTCAACCCAAATGTCCCTCAGTTCTTCTCAAAAGAAAGAGCAGCTACAGGGAGATAGGTGTCATCAAGTCTTGTTTGCTGTGTGTGTGCATATATATATATATATATGTGTGTGTGTGTGTGTGTGTGTGGTGTTTCCCTCCGTGGCTCTGTTTCTCTTTAGTGGTCTTTATTTGCCAGTTGGATGAGCTTCTCTGCAAGGTGAGGGAGAAACCTAAGAGTAAAGGAGACTTGTCTTCTAAAGGGCAACTTGATGTGCTCTCTTGCATCTAGAGGACCTGATTCAGTCCTGCTACAGTGTCTCTAAGCTTTAGAATAACCAACAAAAAATAAGGCCAGTAGCTGAGTCCACCCTCAGTGCTCAGCCTGCACGCTGCAACTGCTCAGACTGTGGTCATTTTGGCCTTTGATACTTTTTTTTCCTCTGATTTAAGAGTTTGTCCAAAACCAACTTGGGAAAACCCCTCTGCAGGCCAGGTTGCCAGCACAGCTTCAAATGTGCATCCTGAAATGGGTTCCTTGGTGTTTGGATTGGGAGAGACTGGGGGGATCCAGCAGGGAGCTGGAAGAGCATCAAAGCGAACTGGTGGTTGGGTAAGCACTGAACTCTGCCTAATGCCAAGAGCTTGAGAGCTGTGATCTGGTTGCAGGGCTCCTTGGAGGGGGTGTTCCCAGCAGGTTTCTGTGCTCCCTCTGCCGTGCTGCAGCATTTATTGCATGATCCTGGCAACAGGGCTGGCCCTCTGCAGCCCACTGCACAAACCAGCCTGTGTTTGACAGAGCTTGACTTGTGAAGCAGCCTTATGCTTAACTCGAGTTATGGTCAAGGCACTGGGGCCAAGGAGGAGATGGAAGGAGTTCAAGCTATGACTAAAACAGAATAAAACTGAGTGCAAGTAAGGTGCCGCTTAAGTCTCTTTGATCCCACCAACAACTTCTTAACGTTTTGGCTGTGTCGGAGGCATCGGGATCCCAGCACTGCTTCATGCATTAGCGTTGCACAAGTTTCTTCGCAATGCTTGGGTCCACCTAGTGTTTCTTTCTGGGCTCCAGACTCTTGTAGTCTCCACTGCTAGTCCAACAAATGTTGACAGCTCTGTTCTTAAAATGAGTGTAGCTGATACCTGTCTGTGGCTTGGAGGAAACCCAGGTGTTTTGTACTCAGATGTGACTACTCTTGCCATCCATGGGATCATGGCCTTTATTATTTGATTGTGAAGGAGAGCAAAAAAGCCCACTTGAAATTAGTTTCATCTCCAAACCAATCTAAGTACAAAGAGGGACCTACATAATGCCAATCAGATAGTCCTTGAAGAGCGTTGCTAAAAGGGGATAACAACTGTCCTCCTCAAGGAAATGGTCCTTGTTCATCAAGCTATTGACCTTCCAGAGGTGAACATGAGGAGCTTCAGAAGCTAAAGGACTTGGATTGTAGGGTGCAGCTCTTGCTTTTATGAATCTCCGGGTGACCATGCTTAATGTGCCAATGAAGAGGTTCAAATGCTTGCCAAGATCAGGCCTGGAGCCATTGGGAGAGACCACATAGTGCCAGACAGAAGGTATTCGATATCTACTGTGGTGCCTCGCATCAGATTAGATAAGCTGATACCTGTGTTCGTCTTTCAGAAAGTGATCCTGATGGTGGGACTGATGTCTAGCAAGAGATACCTGCTAGAATTGTCCATGGTGAAAGCTGGTGGGGCTTGAGAGAAGAGAATAAATAAGGGACTTGAGGGGGGGAAAAAAGGAGCTTGTGACCCCCAGTGTCCTGTGGGCCAAATGTCCCCACTCCTCCTGCGATGGTTTTTGCACGCATCAATGTTGTGAGCTGAAGGAGGCTATGCTTAGCATTCAAAATGGGGAAAAATAACTTATTTTTCCAAACTAATTTAGATACGCTAAGCATAAAGGCTCTTTTTTCCAGTACGTGTACCTGGATCTAGGACTAGTTTGAGCTTTCAGGCCTAAGGTGGAATGGAACCTGATCTTCACCTCTAGCTCTATTGATGCCAACTACTTGTTTTGGGTTTTTTTTTTTTTTTTTTTTTTCTTTTCCTTCCCCCCTCCTGCCCGGATGTGGTTAAGTTTAGAGGGTAGGAAAGGCTCAGCCTGGGTATGATGCCTTGAGACCAATTTCCGTAGCAATTGCTTGCTAAGACATTTCTGGATTTACTACTTGTGCCTATTTCCCCCTATTTGCAACCGCAAACCTCTAAGATTGCTGCAGCAAGTTCAGCTCAAAGATCCTTCCTTCTGGAGGAAGGAAAAATAGAGAAGTGGTTGAAATGCTTGGGGGGGGGCAGTTTTCATGATGCACTATTTTATATTAGGATAAATACTTGTGTGCACACTGTATTGCAGGTGGTGCAAATGACACTTAGACACTAGCAAAAGACACTTAGCACTCCTGTGTTCAAGAAAAAATTGTGTTCAATACTTCTGTGTTCAGATATTTATGCTTTGCTGGCATGCACCAGGTTCCTTGCAATCCCCTGCCCCTCTCCTCCAGTTTGTGTTTTGCATTCCTGGTGTTGGCACCTTCCTGCTTTTGGGGTGCTTTATGCAGGCTGACAAAGCACCAAGGGCTGCTCAGGTTGCAAACAAGCTCACCAAGAGCAAAGTCACCAGTAACTTGTTAACCTGTGTGCTTTTTATTTTTTTTTTTTTGCAAATACTGTGTCAGCTCTCAAGACTTCAAAAGAACAACCAAAAAAGCCACATACAAACAAGCAAAAAGAAAATAAAGTTGGCTGATGTTAATTCAAATGTACCTTCATCAAGTTAACTCAAAGCAACCAGGTTTCGAAGGGGCTTTTGGACAAAGGTAAAGAAACCTGCTCCAAATAAGGAGACCTTTTGGTATAAATTGCCCCTCCCAATGGGGATACTGAGGAATCAGAATTTGCTAAGTTCATATATTGCCTAGTGCTGATATTTCTAATTGCTTGCAAGCTAATAATGATTTTAGTAGCCTTGCATACAGTCTGTTGCATACTTTCCTTGGCAAGAAAAGTAAGAAATGAGAATTTTAGTGAACTCTAAAGCTCAAAGTGGTTGGAGGAGCAGAAGCCTGTGCAACCCCAAGCACCTCAGGCTGCAGCAATCGGGTCGGCAGCGTCTTGGCTTTGTGCCAGGCAGCAAACCCTGGGGATTTGCAGCGTGGGGACGAAGCAGCTGCATGGAGATGTGCTGGGGATGCGCTGGCATTGTCCCCCCATGCATCCCTGCGTTGTCCTGCTGTATTCCCGGCCTCGGGCAGCCTGAGCGTGCAGGCAGAGGCTCGGGGAGGGCGCTAGGACCTAGGCAGGGGTGTGACACTGCACAGTCCCTTCCCCTTTCTGCCCGCTCCAGCGCACAGGGAGTTTCATTTTTGGTCACGCTACCTTTTTTTTTTGGAAGGATAGAGAGGAGTTGCAGGGGGGAGGAAGGAAATAAATAATAACTCAAAACCCCAAACCACAAAAAAAAAGTTGGGAAGTGTCAAGATGGTGAGGACGGGATGAGAGGAAGAGGAGAAGCAGCCATGGCAGCGCGACGCGTGTTCCACCTCCAGCCATGCGGTGAGAGGCCGAGCGGGCGGCCACTAGTGCGATGAGCTGCGTTGGGCGGCTTGCAGGGACTGCCCCTTCCTTGGGTGCTTGCAAGGGGGGTGTGTGGGGTGTGAGGGTCCTGCCTGCCCTGTGCAGGGGATGCAGGGGGAGAGGGGCAGGAATTGGGTGAGAATCCATCTGGAGGGGACGGGGATGGACTCGGGGCTCCTGGTTTTTCCTCCTGCAGCGGGGGGTGACCCGGCACGCTCAGAGCTGCACCCTGGGCAGGGCTCTTGTCCAGGAGCCCGCTGGTGTCTCCTCGGAGCTATCAACACGCTGCAAATCCCGGCGCGTTGGGCAGCGGCGGGTTGTTTAAACCAAGCGGGTGCTGACACACTGTTGAGGAACCAGCAAAGGCTGAAAGGGCAATTTAAACCGTGGGTTATTTTCTCGTCTCCGTGCTCCAGTACTTGTTTATACCTACAGGGGAGGAGCACAGAGCGAGGCATTGAACTCTGCAGCTTTGCTGGCGGATGTGGTGCTGCCTGGCTGCACAGGGACAGTGGTGCGAAAGCAGCAATAAAAAAAAAAAAGGGTGAATCTTAGCAGCTCAAACTGACCCAATGCAAAGGGCTTGTTGGGGTGTCCTGGGAAAATTATCACAGTGTTTTATTGAAAAGCTGATTCTTTAAATGTGCTTAAAACACGGACTCTAGATTTGCGCAAAACTCAAAGTTTTCTTCTGAAGTGTCTCTTCCCCTCCGCCTTGCAAAAGGGAAGCACTTCCTTAATCAGCATGGCTGTGTCGAGCGCTGTTTTTATGCTGAATTAAGTGTCACGGGAGGCTTGTGGCAGGAAAGTTTGTCCTGGAGTGGAAGCAACTGTAGGTGGCACAACAGCTTTGCTGCCTGCGAGCTCCAGGCTGGTCCTGCAGCTTCTCCCCAGGATGGGTTCCCCTGCCACCTTGTCCCCTTGCAATTAAAAGTTCTCATTTTTTAATTCAAAGGTGTATTATTATTCTGCTTTCTTCCCTGCTGCTGCCTCTGCTTATCCAGGGCTGATCCTGCATGTGCAGGGGGGTTGGCTAGATGGTCTAAAGGTCCCTTCCAACCCTAAGGATTCTATGTTCACTCTTTAAAGCATGGTGGTGTAGACTGGTTGTCTTGTCATTTGGCACATCAGTTGTCATCTGAGGTGTGTGGGAGAATATTAATATCTCAGTAGTGGTGGAAATGCAGATTTTGCAGGCTTTTTTAATAACCTAGGGTGTGTTTTAGGTGACAACCTGCTCCCTGCTGAGCAGAGCTATTGCTCCAGATTGCCTGGAGTTCAAGAAAGAGAAATTACTTCACCGAGCAAAACCTGTAGCATTTGAACCGTCTCACCTGGGTTGCTCTCAGCGTTGGCATCATAGCTGGTGGCTGAGTTTCTTGTTTGTTTAGGGTGTTTTTTGCATGCCAGGAGGAAGCAGTGATGTAAGGCTTTGCAGCAGCGATGGGAACCTCTCTGGTCGCTGCCACCAAGTGACACAGCCCTGAGCTGTGTCCTTGCCTCCCTCCTACAGCAGAGGCACGTGGGCCAAGGCAGCCCGGCCAGGGCTCTCTCGTTTTGAAATGTCTGTGGCTTTTAGGCAGTTGCTGCTTGGTTGGAGTTATGCACTGCAGAGGAAGCTCCTCTGTCTTGTGTGTGTCATTCCCTGGCAATTTGAGCACTTGAGCTTGTTTAAACGAGCATGCCCAGAACTATGGGTTGTGCTTTTGAGCACAGCGTTCACTTGACTGCCCTGGTGGTGTAAGATACCAGTCTGTAAACTCCTGGTGCCTTGAGCTGGAGCAAAGCTGTAGTAAATCAATTTGAGGCTGTAAATAGTTGTTAGAGCTTCAGTTTGCTCTTGAGTGAATGTGAAAACAAAGATGCCTTGGCTTCAAAAGCCAAGGGATGCAGAAACACAAGCTCTCTATGTTGTCTTAGTGTCGGGGGGGAAAAAAAAAGCTTAATATTCTTTGCAGGGAACTTGCCAAGCTCTCTTCTGCAAAGTTTGACTTAATTTTTAGCCTGATACTACTGTTTGCCTATTGCATCCTATATGACAAATCTTGCACTTGCAGAGCTACAGGGATATTCCACATGCATGCTTTGTGTAAAGACATGCCTTAAAAGCATCTAGAGGAGAACCCCTTGTTAGCAAATTATTGTAATACCATACTTTTTTTGGTGGGTCTTGGGTAGTCATCAACAGGGCTTCCAAACTCTCAATCGTGGCACGAAACCACTTCTTAAAAGGTCCTATTCCCTCGTGTGGGGGTTCTCTGGGAGTACACAGCTCTCTGGGACACTTTAATGACTTGTCATTGTGAAGCTGTCATCCACTCTCCAAACAGGCAAATTACTGCCAAGGGCAGCAGTGGATACCAGCCTTGTATTAAATCCAAATTACCTCTGTGTCTGCTGCTGGAAGAGGTGCAGGTAGGGTGCTGTGGCTAGGAGATGGAGTAGAGGGTCCCCAAAAAGGCTGCACCACATTTAAGGCTACAGATGGGGAGTGCAGGGGCTCCTTGCTCCCCCAATTGATGGGAGTTTGGGCACACGCAGTGTTCTTGGCACCCTGAGGGCTGCAGAGCAGGACTCCGCGGTGGGATCTGGTGCACCTGGAGACCTCTTTACAAACGTCACGTGAACTGAATGTGATCCAGTGTAAGCTCCCATGGAAGCTCCTGTTTGTTTGACATGTTGGCCCAGAGGCAGAGTCCTGCAGGTTCCTACATCTGCTGGCACTTGCTCTAATGTCAAGGGACTGAACTGTCACTTGACTTGCTCTGTGTAGATTCAACCCTGGATCTCCCTGGCATTAAAAGACAGGGAGAAGCAGCGCTAAGGGCTTCAGTCTGACACAACCAGTCCTGCTGCTGGACCAATGCAGAAGGGTCTCTGCAAGCTCTTGTGTCCTGCTTGGAGCTTTGCTTTTAGTAGGCCATCAAAACGGGTAGCAAACTGTTACTTGTAAAAACTGCTCCCAAACCTACTATTGGTCACCAATTTTGTGTTGGGGAAGAGTCTTTTCATGTGGGCTCTGCCTGGAGCTCTGGTTTTGAGGAGCTGGGGCTCTGCTGCAGACCTTGTGGCTGCTCTCGGGGCCAAAGGAAGTGTTGCAGGATCTCATGGGTAGCTTGGGTGAGCTGTGGTCCATGAAAGACCAAGTGTGGCCCTCTGGAGCAGCAGGGAGAAAAGCTCCTCAGGGTGGCCTTTGGTATGTGATGTGGTGGGGTTTGAGCTGCAGGGTGAAGAGCAGGTTGCACAATTGGGTTTGCTGTTGGTGCTGCACCACCTCCACAGGGGACTGCTCAGGAACCCCTCCTGCAGTTTGTGGTGTTGATGGGTGGTTTCTCCTGGCCCAGCTTCTGAAGATGCCTGGACAGACCCTCCCATAGGAGCACCAGCCAAGTGAACCCCAAAGGGCTCACTGTGCCTGAGCCCAAGGGGGAATTGGGGCATGCGACTGATCTTGGAGGTGGCACGAGGGGCAGAAAGCCCCGTGAAGAGCAGGGCCTGAGGAAGACTCTGCCTTCCTCCCCTTGCAGCCAAAGGGGCAGCATCGGAGCAGGACTGCTGCCCTGTGGAGGTGGGAGCTGCCCCTCTGCCTCGTCCCCCTGCTAAAGGCACCTCTGGAGGCACCGAACCAGGCACCAGGTTTCCTCCTCGCCCTCCTCTTCCCGTCGAACATCTCCCGCTCCAGCCGTTCAATGCCTCTGCTCGGAGCCTAATTGCGTCCCCAGGGTTTAACACGCGTGTGTTTGTTTTATTCAACGCGTTGGCTGTTCCCACCGGAACAGGGTTTTTTTAAAAGGGATTGGGGTTTTTTTGCTTATTGTGCACAACAAGCTACCGCTGGAGATATTCGAGGGGGGAGGAGGAGGAGTTGTAGTAATGCCAATACTTCTTGAATATTATAAACCTGGCTTATCAGCCCGACGCAGGGCTGGAATTTGTCTCTTCCTGTGCTGCATCTCCTCTCTCGGAGCGAGGCGCATTTAAATAGGGGCTGGAGACGCAGCCTTCCCAGTGCGCTCAACTGGGCTGCCACAGCCGGCACGGCGTTTCCATAGGGGAATCCTCGAATCCCTGGGAAAGGAGCGTGATTCAAGACAGCTGTGAGCCTGCATGTCCCTGGAGCCCGCGCTCCAGGAGCCGAAGGGGGACGCGTTCTGCTCCGTGCCGGGCTCTCCTCTCTCCTCCATCCTCATGGAGCCGGCGCCGTTCTGCTACCCGCAGCTCACGTTTCTCCGCTCGCCCTACGGCCAGTTTGGGGCCAGCACGGACGGCGCGCAGAGCCTGGCCCCGTGGCCCCGGCGCCTGGTGACCAGGTGGAGCGGGTCTGCGGATGGTGCGTGGGAAGGGATGGTGGGGAAGGTGGGGTGGCATCTGGGCAGTTCAGGCGTGATGCTTGGCCGTTGCCTTGAGTTGGGCTGTAGTGTTGGGCGGTTGGGTTGATGCTCTCTGTTTGGGACTTCTCCTCGTAGCACTTGCTTGGGCAATTGCATCCCGTTCCCAGGAGCTCCTATGGGCTGCTTGGAGAAAGCAAACCAACGGCAATGACAGATAAATGTCTTGGCTGGACTCCTGCTCCACAAGACTGCTTTCCAAAATGGACCCAGTGGTGTTGGAGACCTGAACCACCTGCTGAAGTCTAGGTGGGCACAGCTCACCTCTAACACTGTGGTGCTTTGAGCCTGATTTCATTTAAATGTCCAACAGCATCAAGGGTGGATGGTAGAAGACTCTCTATTACTGATTTTGGTCTAGCTTCAGGAGTTAACCTAGATGTTTGTTTGGCTCAGAAGTGAATTTTATGCATTATGTTGTGAAGATGATCAACTTGAAAAATTCTGCTGTTTGGAGTCAGCTTTAAGTGCTGATGCTGAGGAATCTCTTTCTGTGAAGCTTCTTTGAGGAGCTGTTGGCTTCCCCAAAACAACGTCCTGCCAGTCTGAGCACAGAAGCCAGACCATTGAGAGCAGCCAAAGTCCCTTCTAACCCTGGCTATTCCATAACTCTAGAAAACTTCCTTGACGCACTAAGAGCATCCTGACCATGAGAGGTCCTACCTGGAGAAGCAGGACTGGATGAGCAGTGTCAGTGGAGAAGATGCGTAGGAGGTGTTTAAAACCATGCAGTGCTGGTGGTTTTGTGCAGCGGAAACGAGCCCATGGTGGGGGCTCGGAGCATATGTGGCTTTGACCGAATCTGTCTGCTAAAAGCTGTGGCTTTTCTACGGCGGTGGCTTTGCAAGGGAGGGCTTGTGCTGCCTCCTGGTCAACTTGTTCCCTGGGAATTTCTTCTGCAGGCACCACAGTTGTCCCAGTTACTGTAAGGCTCCTGGAGATGGAAGTGACCCAGTCGTTCCAGCATTTGGACAATTAAATATTTGCTTATTTAGCTCTCTACCCTTTTTTTTGGAGCCTGATTGAATGCTCCTTTGGGGAGTTAGGGAGTGTTTTTGGTGCGTGGTGTTTTGTTTTTGTGTTTTGTTTCCTTTGCCAGCACAGACCATTCCTCCAGGCTCTAAACACCCAGCTGGGGAGACTTGGGTTATTGTTATGAACATCTTGAGTTATAAGGAAAGTGAAGCAGTGAATTGGAGGTGGGGGCGAAGAGATGGGGGGAGAGGATGTGGCATCTCCCTCCCGAAGGTTTTTAGGAGCTGGCGCGCGGCTCGCCGGTGGCACGGGCTTGGAAACAAGTCTGCTTGGATGAGGTGAGGTCTCGGAGCTCGGCTTCCTGCAGCTCGCTGTCTCTGCAGCTGCCCTGTCTCCGGTGCAGGCTCCTGAGTCTCTGCATTAACCGTTGCGTGGCCGCGCGCTCGGCGCCGTGCAAGGCGCTCGAGCGCAGCCCTGAGCCGCCACGCCGGCTACAGCCGCTGCATCTCTGACACTTGCTCCTCTACCTCTCAGCAGCCTTTTTTCTCTTCTTCCTGCATCTTCACTCTTTTTTTCTCTGTACTTCTGTCCATAAGGTACAGTATCTTCTCACTTTCGCTGCTGCGAGGCTTTCTTAAGGAGGCACCCGAGCCTACACAGCAGCAGCAGAAGGGGCTTGCAGAGCAGCACAGGGTCACTTTAACTGTGCTTATTTTTCTCCTCCTCCTCCTCCTTACCAGAGGCAAATAGCTCGGAGAGGCAAAGCTCTTAGTGGCTGCGGGAGCCTGGATTCCATCCCAGGGATCCCGCCGCGATCCCGGCTGGGATGGGGAGCCCCGGCTGGCAGCACCCGCGTTGCCCCAGTGCTTGACTGGGTGCAAAGGCTGCGCTGGGGTAGCCCAATGGTCCGGGCACCTCTGGGCTCTCATGGGTCACACTCTCACTCCACCCATTCGCCAGGCGCCAATTGGAAGTGAGGCAGAAAGATGCCCTGGATGGATTAATATTGGAGCCAGCGCCTCGGCGGCCACCTGAGCAAGGGGCTCTCGGGAGCAAGTGGGTGCCTTGGGGGGACAGCGCCAAGGAAGGGACCTCTGAGGCTGTCTGCATCTGAGCAGCATCTCCATTAAAGTAGTGCAGGTAAGTTGTGGTCTAAAGAGGGAGAGAAAAATGTGCTCGAGTGGTGCTGGATGATGCCATTGCACAGGAGAGCTAGGGAAGCAGCTCTGCCAGCGCTTTAATTCACTAAAGTAAGGCAGTTCTTGGTGTGATTTCAGTAAGCTTTGCTGCTTGGTGATGCTGTCTATTGCTTGTGCCTGCTGTCTCTGTGCTGCTGTGGTTAGGATGGAGGGTATCTCTTGGGTTCAGGTTAAATGAATCACAGCACTATCTTCCAGAATTTGATTTATTTTTTTTTCCTTAATTTCAGGAAATGCATGGGGAGATGAGCGCAGAGCTTCCCTATTTATTTCTCTTGGAATGATAAAGCATCCTAACCCCCTGTCAGATAGGCTTTACACCCCGATGCTTCACGTGGGCAAAGTGCACTGCTTGGGGGAAAATAAAAACACATCCGTGCAATGGGTCCAAAATGCCAGCGAGCATTGTCCCCGTTGCTGTAGCCATGGGAGCCACGTAGATGAACTGTAAACAATGTTCTCATGAACACCCCTCCACCATGCACTGTCAGCCTACAACTATTTCACCAGCTGGACCGGGGCATCTTTTATTTTGGGCTGATGATGGAGAGCAAAAGCAGGTTTTGGTGCTGGTTGCTTGCTCCCTGGTCATCCCACCCGTGTTGCTGCTGTTTTGTGGCTCCTCCGTATAGGAGCTGTGTGGGGTTGTCAAGGTTTTTGTTATTTCCAAGGCTGTCTTGATCCAAAAATCCCTGCCTCTGTGGGGAGGGTTCAGCCTGCACAGGGCAGCTGGGCTGCTGTTTGTGTACCTGGAGCTGTGTTCACTTTTAATGGTAGGCAGAGATGTTTTTCTCTGAGCTGTCTGGGGTGATGACCAAAAACATGCAACTTTTTGGTGACCAGGTGACTGGGCTGGCTGCTGCACTTCTGTACCTTTCAATGTTTCTGGCATAGAACACATTTTGTGGGCTAAGTTCTGATTTTGTACAAATTAAAGCTGGCCCGTTGTCCATTAAGATGCTTTTTGGGGGGTGGTGGGAAGGGGGAATCGGCTGCAAAATGTGGCCAGCCCCAGCTGCTGCCTTTCAGCTACTTTCATCCTTTATGGCAGTAAGAATGAAGAATTGGACATTGCAAAACCCATGATTTGGGTACCCTGGAGGAGTGACCAAGTGTGAAACAGCTTGGTGCTGCTGGCAAAAAGGAGCATTTTTGACCCAAACCACAACAAGGGGGCTGTATGTATTCTTTTGCACCTTGCAACTTTTGGTGTTTTTTTTAATAACGCTTAGCTGAGCTGTTCCAGGGAACAGCTTCCTTATCTGAGTAGCCCTGAGCAAGTGAAATGTTGCTGGACTTTTAATCATTTTTGTATGTCTTGCAGAGCAGTAATGCAGATAAGTGGCAGGTGGTGGCCTCTGGAAGCCCAGCCTGTGTGAGGAGAACCTTATAACAACAAGGAAACATCCAGAGCACCTTTTGGAAGCCCTCTCAAATCCTCACAGAGACTTAGGGCTGGTCAAGTGTCTTTTTCTAATTAAGCCATGTGTTTTTTGATAGGGCCCTGCAAGTAAAATAGCTGGCTGAAAAGCTGTCAGTAAGAGTTAATGCTTTCTAAATTATTTAAATGTTTCAGGGAAAGTCTCCTGAAAGGCCTTGACTGGTCTGTCCTTGGGTCTCTGCCAGCTCGTGGGATCTCCGGCAGTATTTGCTTTCTCTCCCCTCCGTGTAGCACTTACACATGTGACACTTGCTAGTCTCAAATCACTTTTTAAAGCGGCTTCAGCAAAATTAAACCTCTGTCTTTGATCTGAAAAATGGGAATTGCCCCAATTTGTTGTCTGGCAGCCCAGTCCCAAAGTGTTGCTGTTCCCTGGCTGTTTTGCTTCTCCTGACTGATTAAGGCTGCTCTCTTGCATAAATCCCATGGGTTTTTGCCCTGGACAATCATAACTGCACCAAGCACTGAGGACCTTGGTCCCTCTGACACTTGGGGACCTGGTGTGACATGGGTAGGGACTCTGGCCAAGAGATGGAGCAGAGGAGGGCAGTGTGAACCGTTAGCAAAGCATCTGCACAGCAATTCCTTCATTCCTTCCCTGGGCCCTTCCTTTTCCAGATCACCTCTGGGAGGCAGCCTTGCATATTAATTGCTCCGGTGGGCTAATTTGTGATGAGTCAACCCAGGCAGCCTGGTGCTGCCAGTTAAACCCAAATGCCACTGATGCTACCTCTCCCTTGCATGCCCCTTTTGGAGGCCTGGGGTGGCTGTTGTCGCTGCTGCAACTGGTGGCCTTCCAGCAGAGGGTTTTACTGGGGCGCTGGGTGCTCTGAAGGAGGCTGGAGAGGTGGTCAGAGCGCCAAGGCAGCTGTTTGGAGCAGCCGTGTCTGGAGCCTGCGCTGTGCGTGGGTGTGTGTTTGCCTGGAGTGAGCAGGCAGGAGGGAGCTTCCTGCTCTGTCCTCTCAGTATGATGATGCTCTCGCTCTCCTTGCTGCTAGCTACTGGGAAAATGAGTTTTTCTGAGGGCAGGCTGGGATTTTTTTGTTTATCACAGTGACCACGGCATGATTTAAGATCTCCTTATCCCCATCTCTGGGTCTGAAGAATATCTAGCACCTTGCATATCTTTCAGCTGTTATTTTACAGCTTAGTAGGAATTAAAGTTGTGGTTTTTTTTCCTATTTCTTAGCAGGACTTAAATCTGAACTAACATTCCAGGATAGTTACACTCTGGACAAGGATACAGTTTTGCTAGATCCATGGAGCAAAGTTGGCTTCAACCTCCGGTGCACTTTGGGGTAGTCCTGCAAGTGTCAGATAGTTAGAACTGTTCTTAAACCCCCACACAAGTGGGACACATCCTAAGTGTTTTAGAGCCTTTTAGAATTAAGGCAGGCTATGTCCCAGAAATGAGAGCTCTGGGGATGAGAGATCCTTTGGGAGGCAAAGATTGGGTGAAGAGCATTTAGGAACACTCTGAGAGTGGAAAAACATCTACATGTCTTTTCTGAGAGAAGAGGATTTGATGTTAAAGTACCTTAGACTAACAGGCACATGCTCCTCCTGCAAGGGCTGTTGGCAGATTAGCCACTCTTCCTAGCACTCCTGTGCATCAGCAGAGCCAAGCTGGATGTCCCTGTAAATCTCAAGCTCTTCACTCTGTAGTAATTTGCCATTGGATTGAGCTACTTAAAAGCATTTCCCTTCTTGATGCCAGCTGTGGCCAGTGTTTTATCTTCTAAAAGCTTACTGAGGCGAAGGAGTTTGTATCATCCTTAAATCTTGCCTGGTTATGGCTGTTTCAGCTACTGCCCATCTCATGAGCTGATTTTTTTGGGTGCTCTGTAGCTCTTTAGATATAGAGATGTTCAACAGCCCACTTAGAGCAGAGTACTGATTTTTGAGATCCTGAAGCCATGCCTATGGCTACAATAGTGTACCAACACCTGCTTTAAGCTTTACATAGGTACCTGAGACTAAATGGCCTAGGTGTTTTTATGGTTGTCCTTCAGCACCTGGCAGCATTTTGCAAAGAACTGTTGGCTTCACTGAATGACAACCCATGAAGAAAAATGTGGTGTGAAAGTGGTGTGCAATGGGAATGTAGACAGGAGGAGTCTGCCTTTCCTTTGAGTACTGGGTATATCCTTAGGCGCTCTCAGTGGTGGCTTTAACAACTCAATGCTGTAGAAAGCATTAGGAGCATCTCATTAGCCACCTATGATGGGGAGGCACCATGGATACCTAATGGGGCTGGAGAAGGCAGAGCACTGTTGGAGCACAGCAAGCACGTTGTCTGCAGGGCTCTGCCTCCCCCTTCCCTCCAGTCATAGCCATGGGCTGAATAACAGGCAAGGGAAGGAGGAAAATCTTTCCTGCGTGTTTTGAAAAGATTTTTACCCCTGTCAGCCTCTGCTTATGATGAGTCCCTGACATGTAGTATGTCTACTCAATGAAGAGGCATGCATGGTGTTTTGGGGCAGGGGAAGGAATAAGGGGATAATATTGCTCTGAAGATGAAGCCTTTTGTTAATCTTGTCTTTTTCCCCTAATGATAAACCTCCCTGGAAGAGTGGTAGTGCTAATATTACCCTTTGACATATAATTCAAGTTTTCCCCTGCTCTGAGCTCATTCTCTATCATGGTTTTCTACTTTTATCAGAATAAAGTGCTTTCTGGGTTGAGGTCCACACTTGAGCTGGCCCTGTGCATGGTATTTACCTGGAGCTTCTCTGTCCTGGAGCTTTCCAGAGCAGTATTAACAACCATGCCTCATTCATCTTACACTTCCTTGAATTAAGGTGATCAGCTCTGAAAACATGAGTTGTACCTTGTTTTTTCTTGTCTGTCACACCTTCTAGATGTAGGAAAAGTGGGTAAAATTTCAGGCCTTTGTTTTGAGCATGAATCATTATTGCCTAGAATGGCAGCATGAAGGTGTCTTTTATTTTTGTGCCACTCTGACAGATGTGTTTTTCGCCAGAGCTTTCCAGTTGATGTATGCAGTGCCATGGGAATGGGTCAGCTGCTTAAGTTACTTGTCATTTCTGCCTAGACCTTAAGGCAAAATAGGAAGGCTTTCAAATGATGCTGTTCATTATTTCTTGCTGACTTAAACAGTTTTAAATAACTTGCAGCAAATGCCTCTGCCAGGAAGCCTTGCTTTTTGGTTCTGTCTAGAACACCCACTCTTATAAATGATTGTGTCATAAACATGAGCAATGTTACCTGAGAAAAATCCTGTGACATCAATACCTTTAGACCTGATCAGCAGGTTAATGTGGTCAGCAGGCTCTTGTTAGCTGTCAGTTGGGCTCATTTCCTATTCCTCTAATGTTACCCAGTTCTGTGTCTCAAATGAAGTATGAAGTTTTCTTTCTCCTGTTCAGTGCTCTCCACATATAGAGATTCCTATATTCACTTGCAAACCCCTTTCTGTCAGTGTTTCCCTATACTTTTTTAGGAAATCTTCTGCAGACTTTCCCATGGTGTGATTCTTTGTATGTGGTTTTTCTTATGTCTCTCTGGTTTTCAGCTGAATTTGGGTGGAGGAGGGAAGCAATGCAACTTGGTTATTAGGTATGTGAGCAAAAAAACCTGCTGCTCCCTCCCTGCCCCAGTTACATAAGTGCAGCGATGCCTGAGCACAGTGCTCTGGTCATGCATGCAGCTGCCAAGTCCCTTGTCCTGCACTTAGTGCATGATATGGGGGGGAGGGCAAAATAAGTTAATTTACAGCTGAATGTTAAAATGCCAGCTCTGGTGGAGTCCTGAACACAGTTTTTTTTCTTCATCTGTCTTGGCCTGGCTTTGGGTGAGGACATGTATTTACTCAAACTGAGATCTAGGTCCGAGCCTACCTGAGGAAGCCTGACCAACTCCAATGTTCTCACTGTGCAGGGAAACCTGTGCCTTTTTCTTTAATGGTCACGATGGATGCTTTAAGCCTTGACCAGCAAATTTTTCAAAAGGCAACTTAAAAAGGCTAAAGCCTTGCTTGAAAGCTAAAGGTTTCCTTGTGCTTTGAAAGACCACCTCTCTTCAATAACTTTCTTCTGGGCTTGTCCTGAGAATTGGTAATGACTCTTGAGGGGCACCTGGGAAAGCTGAAATTATAATAAAAATCTACTCAACTGAATTAACATCTCTAGCTCAAGTGATTTGCTCTATCAACTGCGAGGCAAGGTGTTGTATGTGCTGATGAGGTTCAGAATTGTCCCCGAAGGTCCAGTAATGCAAGGCTGAAGAAAGGTTTACCAAGCAGTGAGTAATGCAGGAAAGGAGATGCTGGAGCATACCCTGGGTAGGGGATCAATAAGGTACCTAATGGTTCTGATCCTAAAACAATCCTTAAGGGGTAACTAAAAATAGTGCTGCCTTTATCTACTTGGGATGTATTTGAATGCAGGCACCCTCTACAGTGGAAGAGGTGTTGTCATTAAAAGCCTATAAATTCAGAAGTTCCTTTCAGATAACTGTTTAATAATAATATTGCCTCCAACTAGACTTCTGCTAAACGAAGTCCCAGAACTTGGGGGGCTTTCTTAGCAGGAGGTGGTGTAGTTATAGAAGTCTGTGGGACCACTTGTGAAAGTGTCCGTGTTGCAAGCTCATTGAAGCTACGCTTTGCTTTGCAGTAAGGCTCGAGCTGCAGAGGTCTGTTTACTTGGAAGATGCCAGCAGTAGAACATTTTAATCAAGTTACCAAAGTATCCCGAGAATGTGTTTTTATTTGTAATCTGCTAATATTGCAGGGCTCAAGAGAGCTTATTACTAACCTTAAAACAAGAGAGTTAAAGTGGGTTATTAGGAGATCTGAAGCACATCTCCCAAAGGAATTTAATAATAGAAGGCAGCATGGTAGGGTTTTGGCTGTTTTTGTTGTGATATGCAAATTTAAAAATGGTAAGAATGTAGGAAATCAGGAAGCATGCCCAGTCTCTGCTTTCTACTATAGAATGATGAACTTGTTGTAGTCTTAAGGCTCAACTCCTTAAACTACCAAAACTTGACTACCCTGTTTGTGAAGCACTATAAGCCTCATATGTCTTTCCCCTGGTGGCTCTTGGAGTCACTGAACAACTTCAAGTCAAACCATCCATAGTAGATTATTTTTTAATCTTAAATTGTGTCTCAATTGAATGAGTCTAAAGAAATATGAACTTTTCATTTTGTAACGCTTTTATGGGCTCTGCCTCTGTTTCTGATGAGCATAAGGAAAAGGAAAAGTTTAGTGAAAAGCTCTTTATTTTTTGAAAAAGCCATTGTGGCCTGACACTTCTAATGGCTGACCAATTTAGTGTCATTTAAATAGGCATACCTTGTAGGGAATATGGTGAACTAGCAGTGGAAATCAAGTAAATTAACTCTTACAAAATTAAGAAAACAGCTTAAATTGTTTGAAAGAGCAGTTCCATGGGTTTTTGGCAGATGATGGGAGATGGCACCTTGTCCTGCTGGACAGTGAAAGCAACTGGAGTCTGGTTTTCTTTATGGGTGTTCAATGTGAGTCTGAAGAGCAAGGATGTGGATATCTGATAAATACTAGATACAGGAAAGGGGGGGAATATGCTGTGTTAAAAGTCTTAGTTTCTCACTAATGCTTTCCAACTTGGTCTCTAGAAGCTTGATCTTTTATCTTGGTGATATTGCTTTGTTGGATTTTAATTGCTTAAGTTTAGAGGAAAAGCTGGCAGAAAAACACTGGGTAGGAACCTGCAATGCTCCTGTGGATGGAAGGAAAAGACTCCCACCTGTCAGTAATCGAGGTTTTCCCCTACAGCAGGTTGCAGGTCTGCTCTCCAGGCTGCCAGACTTGGTGCAGGGTCTGATTTATAGTTCTTGGAAGCAGTCTTGCTCCTGGGTGAACCCTGGAGCATTATGCTGTTGATCTCTAACACCCTTTGTGAAGACTGGGCAGAGATGCAAGTTTTAAGCTAAACAAATGCATTGATAGCTGTTATGTCTTAGAGTTTGGGGTTTTGAATTTCAAGAGCAGAGAGGGGAATAAGAAATGTAGCTGCTTTTTTGTATATGTAGCTGTTTTGCTAAGGGGAAGAGGATTGTGACTTGCTGTCAGCTCCGCACAGCTTGAGCTCCTTGGTCCAGTCTCCAGTGAAACATGACTAAGGAGCAGAGACCTCAGGTATTAAATTCCCCTAAGCTTTGTGAAAGGAAGAATGATGGTTACTGATGCTTGACTTGCTGTCTGCTACTCAGCATGGGCTCAGGTATGGTCTAGTTGGCCTTGCCAATAGCTGGTATCCTGTTAAATCAGATTAGCTTGCTGGTGCCAAACCTGTTGTGGGAGTGTAGGGATGAGGGGGGCTGATATAAGGAGGAAAGAGATCTTCATTCTCCCTAAATCTGCCTGCTTTGTTCTGATCAATTGTGTGTATTTTGTTTTTCTTTAGGCTGTCTCAAAGATGGTGTAGCCCCCACTTTGCCCTTCTTACCCATTATTTGACAAATATGTTGGCCTTTGAGCTAGTGCCATATTTCTGTGCTCATGTTCGAAGCTGTATAAATAATTCCTCTCACCTTGTACCTCCTGGGCACATTAAAGTCACTTCTTAATATTAATGTGTTCTGTCCCTTGTGAGTACCCTTCAAAAGACCCTGTTTGAAGCACAACCCTTTGAAGACTGAATCTGGTTGGAGCTATGGGACGGTGTTATGTAGGAAGAACCTAAATTACCAAAGCTGGAACTCAGCCAGGACATAGTAGGGTGAACGCCCATTTGTGTGTGTGTGTGTGTCTCCAAACGTGCCATTGCATCTTTAATTCCAAGGTTAGGACCTCTGTTTTATGACTCATCTGAAAAAACACGGCACCTCCAACTTAATTGCCTGAGCATGTTGCCTAGGGGACTGGGGCTCATTAGTGACTCACAGGAAACAGTGCCACCTAATGAAGCGCTGCTACCTGCTGCGCTACCCCAGCCTTGCCCTTTCCATGTCCTCTCCAAATGATGAGACCAGTCTCCTGTAAAGCAGTAATGTCAATCCAGGCAATGCTGCAACTAGAAGGTATTTCTAACGAAGACAGAATTTCTATCCATGGGACACTATCTAAACTGTAGGAATGGTTGTGGATTTGGTTACAGTAAGACCAAATAATGTCTTATTCTGCCAAGCAAGGGATCAACATGTTGCTTCAGGCTTCCTCTGAAGCTGTAATAGACATGAGAAATTAATACACCATCCCGCGTGGGAATGTCAACCTCTGCTATTCCTTAGGTAATCCTGCTACCTAGGCGTATTTTTCTTTGTTTCTCTGAAATACGTAAGTGCAATCATTACACAATAAGAGCCTCAAAAAAAAAAAAAAAAACACAAAAAACCTTCCTTTGATCATTAACATACTAATCAGCCTGGATGGATCTTCTCTTTCCCTTCCAGGTGGAGGGAAACAATTGACTCGTGTAATCGGTGCCCTTTGGCCACGATGCGTTTGTTCCTCTAACCCATTGTTCTGGGATGAACTTGGAACACTGTGTTTCTGTCTCAGACTAGACACTTGAATTGCCCTGACTGGTGTTTTTATTTCAAATGGTCACCAGGGTGTCCCTCCAGGAACCCGTGCAGCTGAATGCTGGCTGCATTGAGCTGGAATAAGCTCTTAGTCCTGCTCTAGCGGTGCGAGATGAAAGCTAGAAGTTAGGGAATGGAGCTAGGGCCAGGGGTGTATCCTTATCTGTCTGGCAAAGTCTCCTGGTGGACCAGAGTGAATTATGATGCTTGGAAGTGTGGCATGAAAAAAAAGGCCCATAACCTGTAAGCCAAGGAAGTTATGGGGTAGAAAAAGGATCTTTTGGGGAAACTTGCTTTCTCATACCTCAAACTAAAAGAAGGAAGCCTAATCTGTAGAACAATAAAGCAGGCAAAACGTCTTTCCTTGTTGGCCCAAATTCATCCCAGGCTTGCGTAGGTAACATTTGATTACCCTAATGAAGTGGGGGAAAGACAGTAAACCTATTCCTCTTTCTGATTGCATTTTGGCTGGGAAGACACACACAAAGACAGCATCTGGTAGCTGTTTTCCCAGGGACTGTTCAGGTGAATCTCCTGAGGGCTTGAAGCGGAGCTCTTAGCTGCCCATACAATGCAGTATATTCCTGCAAGGAAATGTTGGTCCATACAATTTGACTTGTTACCTACTTCTAGTACTAAAACTCAATAATGGGGCTGAACACCAGGTTTTGGCCATACCTGAAATCGGTATATGTGCTGCTATGCTGCTTGAACATCCCTTTGTCTGCACTATAAAGCCTTATCAGTAATGGTTGAAGAAGTGGCTTGTTTAAGGTATCTTCCGTAGTGAAACACCAGGACTTGGTCCTGGTGCTGCAGTGTTTGCAAGCTCACTTGTGGTCAGCAGGACATCCTTTTTGGCTTCCTTACGGGACCCTGTTGGTGCGTGTTTGCTGCTGGACCCCAGCTCAGGAAGCTGGCAAAGGAAGGTTAAACTGTTCTTGTGCTTATCGGCAAATGCCAAGCGTAGGTATGGGGGGGGATACCCTAACGATTAGAAGCAGCAGGATGGGAAGTGAAATTTAGCTTGCCTCTAAATCAAGACTTGTCACTTTCTAAATTAAACTGGTTCAGTTTGTCCAAGCTTAAGATAAAACATGAATTTCATTATGGCTTCTATTAAGGAGTGTCTCAAAAGCCTAGCTTCTATTAGTATTTGTTACTATTTAATCATTTCTTAATATTTGTCAGATCTTTTCCTGATCTTCAGACTTACTGTTTTGTGGTCTCAGCATTGGATGCTTGAGATGGTTTAACTTTTTTTTTCCAGACAGCGGTTGTGACCGTATGAGATTCTGGTAACTGCGAAGGTCAATAAACAAAAGGTTAAAGTTGCCACATGCAGAAAAATCCCTGATGCCTGTGTACTTTGGGGCTGGCTTTCTGCTGCATTGGATGCTTACAATGAGTTTAGCAGTAAGGTGAAAACATCCAGCGTTGCCTCATGTTTCCTCTTTGTTTCTGTCTTTTCAGAGTCTCCACCAGCAGCGATGTCAAGAAATGGATACTTCTTTGAAGAGAGTGGCAAGTATTATTTGACTGACTTGTGCGTTGTATCTCCTTACAGGGGGTGAGCTGGGCTGCAGGGTTAGCTGAGAACTTGAGGCAGGTGATATAAGATCCACTTAGTTTAAATAGCATCTGAGCACAGGGTTGAGTGGTAGTTGTGTAATCTAGCACTGGCAGCAGTCTGCAGTTTTAAATTCTGTAGATGTTCTAGATATTCAAAGCAGTAAGTAATCATCTTTGTCTTGCCAGCAGTGACTGTCCTGGGTGGTTCCTTGTTTTTTCACATTCTTTCAGGATGTTTTCCTGTTGTGCAGACTGGCAGCTGCTCTGCTTTACTTTTCTGGAGTTAGGACTATGTGTAGGTGTTGGGTCCCTCTCAGGGTTGTCTCGCCAAGAGCATCAGGCGAATGTTGGATGTCTGCAGTAAATGCACCCTACAGTCCAAAGTGCTCTCAAGGATTTCCCTTTGCATAAAGCTTAAGCTGTAGTCTCTGGAAACCTGTAGCATCCGCATCAACAGAGCAGGCTGAGCAGTTACAGATATCTTGCTGTTAAAGAGCAGAAGTATAAACTTGAAGTGCAGCAGAGTCCAAATTTCTTTCATGTTTTAGAGACAAATTATGTGCAGGGGGTTATTGATGAGACATTATGTAATGATACCAATTCAAGACTAACCTCTACAGGATGTTTTCTCTAAAGGCCTGAGATTTCTTGCCCTTGGAAAGCAACATAGGACTAAAATGCTTCATTTACCTAGGCTTGCAGTTGCTGGTAGTTGCACAGTGGTCATCTTGTTCCAGGGGTTAAGCCATCTGGGAAGGAGAAGTTGAATATGCATTAGATACAGCTGCATTAGATCTAGCATTACTCTTGACAGCACTTTTGGCAGTGGCTCCCTTGTCTTCCCTAAAGCACTATATGGTATCAATTTGGAGGATTGAAAGAAGGAAACTGGAAGCAAGTACTTAGCTTTAGCAGTAAGTCTTGTCTGTAACCTGCATCTAGTCTCAGAAGAGCAGGGAAGGAAGAGCCTAACCTCAGGAAGGCTTTATGTCCCTGCTGCTTGCAGGTTTTCCAAGGATGTGTTACCTCCTTTAGCCTTTCTGCCAGAGGTGATGCCAGTGCAGGTGTTTGTCCTAATATAGTAAGTTGGAAAGGCTTTGGATTCCTCCTTCCAATGCGGCTGCTTTTTAGCACATCAACTGTCTTGAGTCTTCCTCTAGTTGGCCTAAATGAACAGACACCTGGATATTTTTGGGTGCCTAGCTGCAATTGTGGCAGTCTCTGTAAAAAGCTTTATTTGTTATCAGGTGGTATGTTGTTTTCTCTCCTCGTGTAAGTGTAGAGGTGTATGGCTTTTTTCTCCTGTTGTGCCACTGTGTGGTTCAGAGGAAGGAGGGAAGGTTGTTTGCAAGTTCCTAAAGTCTGTGCCCAGTATAAACACTGATTGTAATTGGAAACATGGTGGATTCCTGTTGTTTGCCTCTAAATCTGCTGCATTCTTTATTCCTCCAGTTATACAACCTGACTTTTTTCATAAGTTCAGCTGGTGATAGGTGATGAGTCACCTTCTATTACCTGATATATTTTTTGTTTCTCAGACTTTAGGAATGGCACATCTAGGGAGTTGCCAACATGCATATTCACATTGTCCTGAGGGCTTGCCCAAAACTAGAGCAAGAAGTTACCTTTTCATATGGTTTCAAAATGAGCGGTTTTGAAACAGAGCTGTAATTATGAAGCTGTTTCTTGGCACCATGAACTGCTGTTACAATCAGCTGGTTCAGCAGAGATCAATAGATCAAATAGATGCTCTTGCCCCACCTTTAAAATGAAAAGAATTTCAAGCACACTTTCTAGGTTGTAAAACAGTGACTCTTCCTTGATTGTCCTTACTACTCACATTTTCTTCCTGATGGATAGAGAAATAATTTCTCAAATAACTGCTCTTATAGTCCAATGTTTTTCCTTACCTGCCTCTGAAGTCTCATGCATATGTTTTCCTGCATCCTTAGTAATAAGGACGCTTGCTTTTTCACAAGATCTGATGCTCTGCTCTACAAGCTTTCTCTGCTAGCCAACTTTTTTTTACCTTTGTGCTCTCGAGCAATTCCAGCAATATTAAAACTGAAACTCCTCTTTAACTCCTCACTAAAAGTGAGGTTGTTACTGCAGCACTGAGTGCTTTGTAAAATTCTCCTGGATATTTATTATTTGTGAGAACATAAGAAGTACATAACTTCTAGCTCCTGCTAAAGGAGGAGCTGAAGAAAGCCTCAGTAGGATTTTCCAGTTTATGGATGGTATTCTCAAAGCTCAGACAGTTGCTAAGGTGTCCCAGGATGTACCAATCTCCTTTAGTTAACCAGATTAAAACTTGGAGTTTAAGGAAAAGTCTATTTTCATGAGGAAGTGCATGTGGAAGTAAACCAGAGCCATCTACTTCAGATGCAGGTTCCAGGTTTCCAGCACCCTTCAGTTCTCCAGGATTGCTAACAGTTGACTGAAAGTCTCCTTTGTGGCTTAGTATGCTGCAGAAGGTAGGATATTCTTCCAGTTTTATCATGTTCATCAAAAGATCTGCATCTTTTTGCTCTGTAGAGACCAGCAAAAAATGAGGAAATGGGTCTGCTCTGTTTCTGCTAATGGAAAGTATGGTGGAGATCACTAGCTACCCTGTTTTGACCCATATATTGAATCAATTTAACGGTTATCCTCTGACAAAAAATACCTTGTTGATTAAAATGCATGTTGTTTTTTTCTCATCCTTTTGCGTCAGTGGAACAAGTCTCTTGTACACGAACAAAGTCTGGCACAGCAGAGCATTTGGTGTTTTGTTCCCCCCTCCTTCCTTGGCCCCGTGCACGGGCGGTGTGTTTAAGTTGCTTGAGCCTTCAGCGAGGGTGCCTGTCAAATGAGTCGTCTTCCTGGCGAATTTAAGTGACTAATGAGTTGATTGTATAAACCCAATCCAAACCTGAGCTTAATTGGAGCCCTGATGAAATGGAGCTCCGCAATCAATGTTTAGAGCAACTCATCAAGCCCTGCATTGTCTTGGCCACCAAGAGCAAGGGAGGGGAGCGCATCCCGTGCTCGCTCCGAGTGGATGAGCTCCAAAGAAGCTGGTATGAGCTGCAAGTGATTAAACTCTCCCAATGTGTGATGAGCTTTAAGTGACCCGGGAACTCTCTGTGATAAAAGATGCGGAGCTTGCAGGCTTTCGTGGCTCCTCTTGCAAAATCCCGAGCAAGGGATCCCAATATAGAGCAGGGATATCTGAATTGTGTCATTGTTTTAGCGCTGGCTCAACAGACCTTGTGGCATAAATCTTGTCTTCCAGAGCAAATCCCTTACTTGTTTGGTCTCCTCTGACTTATTAATTGGTTTTGCTGGCACAATAAATAGCAGTTGTGCTGAAGGGCCCCAAGGCCCCAGTCTGGCTTGGGATGTTTGGATATATTTTATCTTCTTGTTTTTGTTTTTCAGTTTGCAGTTCAGTTTGGTATGTGGGCTGTGTTTTTTCTTTCTCTTTTTTTATAATTGCCTTTATCTGTCTTTGAATTGTTTGCCTAACTAGGAGATTAATCTGAATGTCTCTGTAAAAAGAAACCTTTTTCACAATGGGTTTCCCTGAGGTGGTGCCCGATTTACCAGTAGGAGATGTACAGAGAGCTGGAAGGGACAGCTTGCAGGTCTCAACTTCTATTTGAGAATTGTCCATCAGGTCTATATTAAAACTAATTCTCCTGTTTTTCTGTTGTGGATTTAGTTACAGTACTTAAATTCCACGTGCTGCTGTGTTTTATATTTTAAAAAAGAAAAGCAAAGTCCCACTGAATTACTTGGATTATTCACAACGTTTCCTAGAAATCTGGCTGCAAAATACAATACTGGATTTAATTCAAAAGTGCCTGGGTCTTTTTTTTGTTTTCTTGTTTTGGTTTTTGTAGCAGATCAGCACTTTCAGCGTATTATGAATTATTACTGGAGTGGCAGGGGAAGTTTATATTTTTATCTGGCTCTTCATAACAAGACAAATACAAAATAGCATCAGAAATACACAACTGAGAAGCCATGTCTGGCCAGTAGAGGAGGCATCTGCCACTTCAAGGAGATGCATCTGTTAGTGGCTCACCTATTAGCTGCTTTCTACCTCTGCTTTTTTAGAGAGGTTGGTTTAACTGATGGTCTTTGAATACTCAAAGTTGAGCTAAGGGGTTGACATGTCCATAGCAAGTAGCCATTCCTGCAGGAGGGAGAAAGTCCTCATCTGTTGGGCTTGTAGAGGTTCTTCAACAGCATAGAGGCATCACCCAACCCTTCCCGAGCTCTTCGGGCCCTTGAACTGTCTGCACAGGGTCTGGAGACAAAGCACTTGCATAAAACCAGCCAAGAGAAGTCATTCACCAACCTCTTCCAGCTCATACTTCCAGCTCAAGCTTCCTAAGGGAGGCTTCCTAAGACAAGCTTAGGTGGCAAACTTGGGAAGCCCACTGGACCCCTCTTGCTAATGTCAGCACCCATCCCACAACAGCCTGTCAACACAGCCTGTGAGCAACCCTAATCTGAGGTTATCCTTCCTTGGGCTGACATAAATCCTGCCCACGTGGCTGCCTGTTGGCCAACTGGTAAATCTCCTTGAGGCAAAAATAGTTAGTCTTGCCAGGGAATCTCTCAGCCATGAATCAGAGGAAAAAGCTTAAAATTCTAGCAAGCTTCCAGCAGTATGCAGAGCTGCTTTATTTAATCAGCGTGGCCTAAATGTTTAATTTTGTGGGAGACAGCCTTGCAAAATGTGACTTGATAGCAGTCTCTGGAGAGTGTTGCCCTGTGGCTACAGCTCTGCAATTGTTCTTGTCTGACATGCAGTAATTTTTTTAGTAAGAAGGGAAATTTTTTTCAAGACTGCTTTTCAGATTGCTGTCATAAAAAAAAAAAAATGGTTGGTGGAGGCTATTTCTCAAGTTTAAGTTCTGCAGGCAGGTGCAAACTTAGGCAGGCATTTATCTAAAAAGCTATTTTGTGAGTATAATTGTTTTCATTTTTTTGTCTCAAACAGCATAACTATCAAAATCAGTGTATGAGATGACCAGGAGCTTTCTTTGTGTGTGTGTGTGTAGGGGGTGCACATGTGTGAGCAGCCTGTGATTTAAACCAGTTTCTGGAATACTGTGCAGAGGGCTGATGACTGTACAAAGTGTTTCCCTGTTTTGGGAATCCCATAATTGTTTTTCACCTAATGCAGGGAACTTGGGTGTTTTCCCTGAGATGCAGTTCTGCACCTCAGCTTGCAGCTCAGGTTAATTAAAACCTCATGCCTTTCTTGAAAATTAGTGTCTATTTTTGGTAAAGCATGCTGAATTTTACAGCAGTGGGGAAAACTAGATTAATATTTTAAAGAAGCTTAATACCTGTACGATAACTAGATTTTGGGTGATGTTAGACAGAATTAGGGTTTCCTGAGAATCTTAAAATTGCATTTTTATCAGAGTACTGAACATTTAGAGAACCTGGCTTTAGGGCAGTACCTATATTTTAGCTGCTGGGGATTATTTTGCCTTTGAAATGAAGCATGAATCACTACCTGTCCTGTTACTTCCTAACTGTACTGTGTTTTTCCAGATAGGTGGGCATGAATAGGTTTTGGGCTACTCGAATATGAGAATTTGCAAACCTCTGTGCTTGAGTGACTGCTATACAGAACAATGTGACTTATGTGAAACAGGAGGGAGGCTGTTGGTTGGATTGAGTGGTTTGGGCTTGGTGACAACCACTTCTAAAGTAGTGGTACTGGAAGGAAAGTCTGTCCTTTTTACTCTATTTTCCAGGGGAAAATAACTGCTGAACTGAATGGCAGCAGTGCCATATCGTTGCATTCAGTACTGGCAGAGGAGGACTGCAAGCTTTCTTGCAAAAATAATAATAAAAAAAAAAAGTATTAGATACATTATATAGAATAAAAAATAAAAGGAGCTATCCTGCAGCTCACTATTCTGTGCCTAGGAACACTTAAACCTGAGATGTCTTTTAACGTGGCTAGCTTATCTTGCTGAATTGCTGATCGTAAGCGCCCAAAATAATCTCAGTGTGTTTTAGCATCTGTTTAGAAAACTGCAGTTGCCCTTTCCCATGAAAGGGCTTCAAAAAGTCATAAAGCTATTGCATGATTCTGGATTTTGAGGCTTTAGGGGAGACGCCAACTGTTGTAGGGTGTGATTTGACTGAGGGAACAGGCATTGCTGTGCAAGCAGAAGTACTGCAATGGACAATACTTCCGCACTTGTACTTACCCTCAATTTCCCAAGCAGCTTAAAATAAGTGTTGATTTAAATATTGGTAGTGCTAACATGGTATGTATGGTCCTTCAGAAACCCAGCAAACTTCTGAGACTTGACAGATAAGTCCACGGATATGTGTCTTAACCTGTTCTATGTAACTACTTTTAAAACAATAGGAAAATCTTTTCTGAATAAATTATTGTTGTGGAGCAAGTGTGTGCTCAGAGCTGTGTGACATCTGGGCAATGCCAGGAGGAGAAATGCTTGATGTGCTGGAAAAACTCCTTAGGTGTTGTCTGCCTTGCTGTGCATGCATCAGGGTGGACGGATGCATTTGTACTGCTAACCTGCTGCTTAGCACACATGCTTGCAGATGCAAATGCTGGTTAATGCTCAGGGCTTGGCTTTGTGCCTCCTACAAGGCACAGCAAAGTGTTATGCCAGTTTCATAACCTGGGATGTGAGAGGATGGTGTCTCAGCCCAAATTTCTTATGCCTGGATCAGCTAAGTTACCTGCTATTGCAGTTTGAAACCATGATGACCCAGGTACTGGGCACTTGATTCATGTCCTTTTGAAAAATGCTCCTGACTTGTCATGCTGTGCAGGATGGGCAGAGGGACAAGAGGAGAGAGTCTTCAGGATTCCTGATAACTGAGGTGGGTTTTGTGTGTTTTTCCTAAGCTGCTGACTTCTGCTAGGCTAACCACACGGGAGGAGGGTTTTGTATGCTTAACCACTCTACTATGGGCTATTTGTTCAGCCAAGGTAGTTTTCTCCTGAGAAAAAGGCTCCAAGAAAGAAAAGCAAAACATGCAAGAGCTTAACTGGCCTTTCTGGCTATGGTGCTGCTCAAAAGTTTGAGGAAAAGACTTACTAAAACTGAGGAAGGTGCTCATTGGGAGTATAGCTTCAGTTCTCCTGGGAGGCTGAGCTTGACAGCCAAAGATCTCTGCTTTCTTGGAGAAGTCTGCAGCCCCTGGGCTGTGAGTGCTGCTGCCACAGAGCAATTAAGCATTTCTGGAGAATGTGGTGGGGCTTGAAGTGATGCTTCCTTGTAACTGTTACTCTGCTAGCTTTTATTGCTTCAGCTGCCCGATGCTGCTCAGAAGCAGCTGGGAGAGGTAGTGCCACCTTTAATTGCTGCAGCGTGTTTGCTGCTTTTCCCATTGAAGGTGGTTAATACAGCTCAGAAGCAAAAAAGTTGCAGGGAAGCACCCTGTGCAGGTTGGGAGAAGGTTCTTAGTGACAGGGCTTGGAGGATGCAGTGAGGGGGAAGAGTGAAGCAGATTTGGGAAGAAGGTGATTGGGGCTAATGCTAAGACTAGGGGGACAAGATAAACCCAGACTAGGCATGAACTGTGGAAGGTGCAGTTCTCTGGTGCACCTTGCCTATGTCTGGGGCCGCTTGGGACTTCTAGTTCCAGCAGGGTCCTTGCACGAACCCGGATGGCACATGTGAAATGCGCAGCTCTTCTGTGCTGCTCCTGTGAAGTGTGATAAGAACAAGGAGGTTCAGCCCTGTGAAGCCTGAGGGAAGTCTTGAGGTGGTTGAGGCTCATTGCTATTATGTTGAGGTATCTAACTATATAGTTGATCATTCAGTGTGATTTCAATTTAGAGGATGAATTAATGGGTGAGGAGTTATTACAAGTGCCAGTGCTCTGCTTTTGAGAGGGGAATGCATCCATTTCTCTGCACCTCTAAAATAAGGGGGCTTATTTTAATATCATAGACAGTTTGCTGAGACACAAGACTTCAGACAGCCTGAAGTATAGATGCCTTGACCATATGTAAGGAGTGTTTTTTGTATGTCCCTGCTGTTCTTTAGTCCTTTAGCTGCAGTGCTGAAGGAGGGTGCTGGTTTCGTCTGTAGCTACGATCTGCAGTACTTGACCTCCTGCCTTTCCATATGGAGGCGATGAGGGGATCATCTTCATCCCAGGATCAGATCCTCAAAGTGCAAGAGGACTCTGTCTTTCTCTTGGCCAGCCTTAACTTAATTCCAGCCCTGGCAGCTTCTTGCAATCCTGTGTTTTTTCACTTGTGAGGTTGCACTGTTGATTGTCTTTAGATAGAAGTTGTATGTATGCATACAGACCAAGCTTTTTCCTTCCACCCTTCCTAGCTATGGGGGAACTATTTCTTCCAGACTAGCACCCTACTGATGAGGTTAATCCTGCAGGGTGGCTCACAGCATGTACTTGGTCTGAAGCTGTAAATGACTTCCTGCTGCCTGAAGTTTAGTGTCAAACAAAGCTAAGTGTGCATGTGTGACTTCTGAGGGTCCCCCACAGTGTGTATGTGGGGAAGCCACTATCTGGTACTGCTACCTAGCAAAAACTATTTTATATAGGCCAAATGTCTATTTTTCAGTCAGAAGGGATGCTGGATGCTTTGTGTTTAGAGCTTTGGCTCTCTACTGTGTAATACCTCATAGCACTCAGACGAATGTTGACTTTGAGTGAAGACAATCTGCAATAATGTGTGTAGTAGTTGTATAAAAATCATATAGCAAAATCTTTTTTTCCCAGTTTGGGGCAGTATGCAAATGTGTGTCTTGTTGCCCACAGGAACTGTTCATAGCACAGGCTAAGGAATGTTGCTAAGCTTTTCTTCCCTATGGAAATCTAATCAATATTTATCAGTTCACAAATACAAGCACCTGAAGGCAGACAAGTTATGCCATATCTATAGCAGCTTTTGCTCCAGACTGCTTTAAAAGGCAGATCAGCCTCCCAGGAGATCTGAACCTATTCTGCTGTTGCCCATAGCATCTGCAGTAGTCGAGCAGCATAAGGGTGGCACTGGGTTATCCCTTGGGGTGGTGGGAAAATTGCTGCCAGAGTTGCAGGTGACTGTTGAGCCCTGCTCAGAAGAAGAGAAAATGTATCTGCACATGGAAGGCAATTCATTATTTCTTTTTTTAATCTCCTTAAGATCTGCACTTGACAGGAGCAAGTCACTGGTGTTTTAAAATCTCTGGTGGAGTTACTGGCTGAAAGCCTCAGGAGTGGCTCAAAGCTTTGAGTTTAGTGACAAAGCAGACACCTGCCTGGGAGCTCAGTTCCTGTTCAGCCCAGGTTTGGGATTATTTGCAACGCAAGTGTTTTGTTCATCCCTTGCCCAAGGGACATGCTGCTCGGCTGCCTTTTGTTCTGCTCTTTCCTCCCCTAAAGAGGGAGGAACTGAGGATGCTTCCCCTGCCAGAGTCCTCAGTGACCTCTGCCCAACCCTGTGATCTTACTCCACCCTTGCCCTTCCAGCTCCTGCACGGCTTCTTCCCGTCTCCAACCCTCTCTGCTTTCAGGACTCACTGCTGTCACCTCTTCCTTAAGCCAGTTGCAAAAGGCTGGGAAAGCAAATGCATAACCTTCTCTTGCTCATCTATGTCGTGATTGCATTGAGATGCTGGAAAAACCCAGCTGGGACAAAGCAGGATTGTGTGCTTAAATCGTTTGAGCCCTGGTGTGCCTTTGGTCTGACCTGCCAAGGAGAAGGGAGATGTGCAGACTTGTTGTGACAGCTTACATGGGCATAACCAGGATGGTAACTCCAAGACTGGAAAGGTCAGGCAGTGGTGGGCCTCCCTGTCTGCCCCTGGGCACTGCTGTGAATCACTAAGGTCTGATTCACCCCTGTGTGTAGGAAAACTCAACTAATACCAAGACTTGCTGACAGCCCTAATATCTGCAGGGGCAACTGGTGCTGCCAATAGCTGGGGAAATCAATGATCCAAGTCAGAAAGTACCAGTCAGGCTGGTTGGGGTTAGAGGTGAGAAATGCATCTGGCCACCATGGTCATAGATGAGCTGAATCCTCTTGGAGGGAAGATTTTTAATCTCTTAATATTAGCAGATTAATGCTCAGTTTTCTTTAAGTTCCTACTGTCACCTTTCAAAAGTATTTTTTATTTGCTGTTTGTACATGTGGCCTTTGCAAGGATCGCAGGGATAACTGGAAATGGGTTTTGTCCTCAAGTGACTGCTGTCCACGGAGGAAAGACCTCCTAGTGTGGGGCCCAGGGTGGCACCATACTTAGATATTTCTAAAAGCCTCTTTATTCCCATATTCTCATCATCACACTTATCTTTGGGTGCTTTTGTTGAGTTTCTGCCTGACAGAGATATAAAGCTGCCTAAATTCTACCCACGGTGGAGGGCAGAATATTCTGTGTGTTTTGCTGGCTGCTTGGCAGGTAGAGGTAGGGAAGGGGAAACTGAGTTGTTGCTGGGCTTCTTCCATGCTTTGGATAAGCAGCATTGAGCAGAAATCATGTAAAGGTTTGGATGTGCTGGATCCTGGGACAGGCTAGGCCCATCCTTGGGAGGCCCAGATGCCAAGTGTGTGCTATTAGTCTGCGCTTTGGGACAAGTACAACTGTGAGGACAGAGCTTGCAGCAGGAAGTGCTGCAGTCTGTGTCCTGGTTCATCGAGTTCCTGTTTGTAGCCTCTCCATTCAGGGCTTGTTTTTGCAGTGTCAAGCAGTCGGCGTGATATCCCTTCAAGAACATGCTGCTTTAATTGCTGCGCTTGGTGCCGTTGCATCTGCGTTTGCTTTTATGGTGCTTAAAAAAAAAATAAATGCCATCAATATTTCAGAGTTTCCATTCAAGCCTGTGCCTTGGAGCTCATCCTTTTCATTTTGCTCTAGTGCCTAAAGCAAGCTAATGAAATATATCCCTCCTGCTTCAAATTAGGCATTAAAAGACTTGTCAGGAAAATGGGTAGGAGCTGCTGAATAATTCTAGTAATGTAAAAATAGCCATTCTATAGTGTCTCTAATTCTTATTAAACATGATACATGAACACAGGAGTCCTCTAGCTCTGGAATAAAATGCTGCAATGTGCTAGTTTGCTGTCGGGAAGGCAGGCTAGGTTAAGCTGTAATTGTACATCTTGCGGAAGGACAAGGAATTGCTGATTGTAATTGGGAAATTCGTCTATCTTGATGTCACTCCTGCTTCCAACCTGTTCCTCAGCTCTGCAGGGAGCACCAAGTCTGCACCAGGTATCTCCCTGGAAACTTTTTCCCTCAGTTTTGGGTTGTGAAGTTGTGTGGAAAATGACTGCAGTGCTAATAACTTGAAATTGCAAAAAAAAAAAAAAAAAGGGGGGAGGGGTTGAGGGGAAATATTTGGGCTGGGGATGAGAGGCAGCTCTGGCTTCAGCATCATGGTCTTCATGCAGAGTTTTTGGCCTTAGAGGAGAGAGGAATCTGCCCTATGTGGCTCTGCAGGCTGTGTCCTGGCCTAGGTGGAGTGGCTGCAGTGCCAGGCCCTCCACGTCTACCACACTTCTGAAAACAACACCGAAAAATAAAAGGAAGGTTTCGTCTGTGCTCCCTGAGTTGAGACCTAACATCCTAAACCGTTTCCACCCAGAATAAAAAAATTAAGTCTTGTGCTTGATGGGCAGACTCTGGGTTGTCGAGCTCCTGGAGCCCTCACCCAAGAGCGAGGCCGATGCTGGCCACCATGGGCCACTCTTCCCGGCATGATGGTGCTGCTTGGTGCCACGTCGCCCACCCCGGTCTTCAGATGTGGGTATCGGTGACCATCAACAGCTCCTTCACCGTCTTCTCGCCTGCAGGGTACCTCAAGTGCGACACAGACGATGGCTGCGAGGCCAAGGAGGAGACGGGCGGCGAGGAGCTCTTCGACACGGTGAACTCCTCCATAGTCTCGGGCGACAGCATCCGCTTCTTCGTCAACGTCAACCTGGAGGTGCCGCCCAACATTGCTGGTGAGTGGGGGCCTGCCTGCGGGGCAGGAGGGACTTAATATTTAAAAACAAATAAATAAGATGGATGTTGTAGCTTCTCTGGCAGAACTTGCAACTGCACCCACGTGATGGAGAGTTCTCAGGTTAGGGGGGGAAACCTGATTGAAACCAAGCTCCGGAACTGACTTCCGGCCACCTGTTTCACCTCTTTGAAGTCTCTTGGTGCTCTCTTTCCCTTTAACCTTCCCTTTTTTCATCCATAAAGGGGGAAATCGGAGCGTCAGGTGGAGGTCTTGCTGGAAACGCGCAGGTTGTGTGAGGCTGGAGACAGGCCGGGGGGAGGAGGGGCCTGGTGGCACCTTCGGGGCCTGCTCTGGTCGCCACCAACTACCGTTGCCGTGGGCCCCAATAGCTGTTTTTGTAGCAAAATTGGTGTTTTGCTGAGCGGTGTGTGCGGGAGTCCCTCTGTAGCCCTCATCTGACTGCCTGTTTTGGGGGGGGGGAATACAGAGGGGTTTTGAGGGGTGTCTTTAATCATGCCTTAAATTTCCTTTGGGAACAGTAGAGCTGGTTTAGGCCCTTGGGTTTATCCTAGTTTGTTGCTGCTCTCCAACAGCTGGTAAGAAAGCAAATGAGGGGGGGGAATAGTAAGCAAATAGGTGACGCAGGTGTTGGAGGTTTTGAAGGTGTGTTTGTTTCTCACATCTAGTAGTCTGCCACTGGTTTCAATGTATTTAGATATCAAAAATGAAGAAGGAGCTGGTCTGGTGGAGGTCTGTTCTCTTGAACATGAACTGATGACCCTCCTTGGTGTGTGATGCTGTTTTTGCAGCCTTTGGTAGGTTTTGTCTGGGTCACTCTGTATCCTAACTCATCAGGGAGGTGCTGTCTGCAGAATAAGGTGGTTTGGGTGAAGCCCTGTGGCTTTTGGTGCTATCTGGAAGGCTGCTTGCTTTCAAATTGAACAGTTTAGCAATATAAGTGTGTGCAAAGTGTTGGTGTGGGATACTTAGTGTTGCAACTGGACATTGCCGTTTGCCTTGCCTAGGTGGTCTTCAGATCTCCATTCCAACTTCAGCTGTCCTGTGGAAACTTTCTATAATCAGCAATATTACATTATTGCATTATACTTTGTTTATGAATATAAAGCTGCCTGTTCCATAATGAGGGCCTAAGTGCCAAACTCTGTGCGAACAAGCATGGGTAATACCCATATCTGCTATGAGACAGGCTTTCCATGTGGTGGAAGAGGGCTTTGAGAGCGTTTCCTCCTTGTGGTGTTGCATGCAGAGCTGTGAGATATGACAGCACAGCAGCTAAATGAACTGTTGAGATTTCCATGCTCGGCAAGCTGTGCTGTCAGCCCTATGCGGCTGCTTGGCTTGCATGTGCCAAGGTATTTTGGGCAAGGAAGTTTTCCTGAAATACAGGTGGCACAGACCACTCTGGAAATCAGGAAGGCTTATCGTGTTGCTTAGTCCCATTCTGGATGTTCAAACGCTGTGCTCATCTTGGGTAGAAAAGGCTGTGAATAAGACCTTGTTGTGCAGTTGTTGCAAGTGGATGTGCCTGACTAAAGCTATGCTTATCACATCCACCATGGCAGGTCAGCATCCTTTCACTTTACCCTATAAAATGTATAAGGTGGAGAGAACCTCCAAGCTGACCTGCTTACAGTGAATTGTGAAGGTGTTGCTGTTGAGGAATAAAATCCCTAGGCTGTTTTTGAGGCTATGTTTGACTACAGTCTATGTTTTTTAACGTGCTTTGCGATGTCCATGCTAAATAGTAAAGGAGAACAGCTAATAAACCTGGTGTTAATGGTATGGGCCTAGGAAAATGTGGCCTTTGGGACAAGCCAGAAGCCTTGGTTTTATCCCAGCTGCTGCAGGCAGTCTGAAGTCTGCCTATGTAGGCACTTCTTTGGAAGCTTAGAGGCTGAGGGCTCTAGGTTGTACTTGGTGCCTCAATATTGGAAAGACCTTAAAGTTTAGTAAAAGCTATTTTTAGATTGTAAGCAGATCCTGATTAATCTATAACAAGCACTTGTTGGAAACAACAATGTAAAAAAGACCTGTCAGATGTGTGCTTGACTATCTTGAAGGCTACTTTCTGCATGTGAATAGATAGTTTAATTTAGGAATCATATCTAGTGCTTTTTTAAAGCCTGCAGTTTTACAAATTCCATCTTAATTGAAAGACTTAAGGGCAACTGTATTCTGCTATGACAAGTCTGGGCTTAATGCCGTGGGGTGCATTGTTTGGGGCTGAGGAATGTGAGTGCTGCAGATTCTTCCATGTTTGAGGAAACTATCTTTTCTTGTCCTCTTGGGTTTGTTATGAATGTTTTCCCTTCTATTCGAGATAGGACAAAAGGTTTCCTTCTTTCCCTCAAGCAGTGATGTTTGCTGGTATTAGGTGTATCCTTTTTCTTTAGCTGAGGCATTTGAGATGCTTAAAGAAAAATGGACTTCTGAAGTGCTGAAGTCCTCTTCCAAACACAGGGATGTAGGTTGCAAGGATCTAGAGTCCAGACTTTTTAGGAGGACAGATGTGAAGTAGGGTCTTGTCTACCCCTATTTCCCTGCTATAAGCAGCACCAAAGTGGCCTGGGTAGCCAAAATTCTGTTTATATGCAAGTATTATGTATGGAATTCTCCAAATTTCAGGTGCTTGAGTGCTCTAGGCTTTCAGCACTTTCTCCAAGTGGTTTGGCTGAACTGTCTTCCAGAGTTGACTTTAATGTGCCAAACTAGTCTCTGAATGGAAAGGAATTGCAGCTGACTGTCTTGGCAAGCCAACTTCAGCTCTTCTGCTTATACAATTAACCCAAGCTACTGGAATGACTTGGAGAATAAAAACAAAAACCCCTTTATAATCTAAGCTCTTCCCCAAAACAAGGCTTAAATTCCTCATGACTTAGGTACTTCTAGGGATACTTCTCACTCAGGGGAACGCAAGGGGACAGCTTTAGAGACACCCTTGCACTGCTGCTCTGGAGGTGTTGCTTTGAGTGCTAGCTGAGCCCCTGCAGTGTTTATCCACAGTCCTGGGGACCAAAACCCTGCTCTGTCCAGGTAAATGATGCCTACAAAAATGGATGACTTGAGCTCTCAGGGGAGCTAGTTCCCAAGAATCTATAGCCTCAGGCTCTGGTACTGTTCAGACAGTGAAAAACAAGTATGGAAGCACCACCTTTCTGTTTCCCATTTCATTTTCTTGCTTTTTCTGAGTTGGGTGAAGGCTGTGAGCTGAAGAGCCTCCTTGTGCCAAATGACTCTGTAGGGAACATCGCCCTCTTGTGTCATGCAGCCCTTCCAAAATAGCCTGGGGTTGAGTTGCTGCTTGTTTGGAATGTGGTTGAGCATTGGCCTCGAATGCTTAAAACACAACTGCTCAATCTCCATTGGGGAAAAAAATAAAAGGTAGCTCGAAACAAGAAGAAAAATAGCTGCTATGAGCTGCCTGAGATGCCCATTCTGGATCCATCCTTGTTCTCTTTGCTCTGGGGTCCAATTTGCCTCCTGCAAGAGACCACCTCTGGAAAGCTGCTGTAAGGTGGTTGTCCACTTTACAGTATGGGGCTGGTGAATGCTCCTGAGGAGGATGAAGAGGTGGTAGCACAGGGTATGGGAGCTGGCAAGCAACGTAAGTGGAATTAGAGACTTGGTGACAGCTCTGCTATCAGCTTGTCGAGCTGTTAATCTCCATATGATGGATGTGCAGCTCACTACAAGCATAATTAGATGTACTTTGTTGTGCATCTGTTTTCAAGACAGCTTCGTGTGGGATGAAACGTTGAGCCAACAGAACATATCATGGCCCATAAAGCTCTGATAATTAACTATTGTCATCAAGCGTTGGGCTGTGTGTACAGATGTATGTAAAAGGCAATAACTTCAAGAAATTGCAAGGTTTAATGTAAGTCTTGTCTTGTTTTTAATTAACACGGGCTGCTGTTAGATGGAGTGCAGATGGCCAGATACTAAAATGTTTCTCAGTTGTGACACTTGGGTCCTTTGTCTTGTGTTTTTATTGCTTCCTTGTGGTAGCTGATAAAGCTCAGTTATCTTTCTCCAAGCCTCATAGATTAGGCTTTGGTGGGGAGAAGTCCATCTTCAGCAGGAGTTGGTAGCTCACCCCAGAAATATGCTTTTCTGGGAAGCTGGGTGCTTTGAGACCTGGAATCACATCTCTGATTTAGGAGAGATTGGACAGGTTTTGGAAATGTTTTCATGGCTTGACCCTTATTCTAGTGGCTTGGATTTAAATCCTGCTTCCCAGGTTGCAGTAGAGGAGTTGGCAGAGTTGTTCTTAAACTTAGGTCTGGCTTTAGCAGCTGTGGCCACTAAACTTCTTGCAGCCTGTGCTGCCAGTTGCAGCCAGTGCTCATATTGGTGCCTTTAACTATCGAAGGGTGCCCAAAGGGGTGCGAAAGGGCTTTTTTGGAGGAAAAGCAAGAATCCTGATTTTCACTAGAAACCCCCAATGGCAGGATGTAGCTTTGCTGGCGGAGGAGGGTGAAAAATAAGAGGCAGCTTCAGCCTCAGAAGAAATTAAAGGCTGTTCCACCCTGTGGACAATTGATGGGGGCTAGAGCCGGAGAATCCAGTTTCCTGCCCGCCCGCTGCTGGGACGCGCACGTGCTCACCCACCGCGAGCAAAACACGGCTCCCAACGCGCCGCCGCGCTGATAACTTCAGCCCTTTTGTTCTGAAGGGGACGAGGAGAAACGCTCGATGCTGGCGCCAAGGATATTCCAGGGAGAGTAGTGTCCAGAGACAAGTGGTCTGGGCCTGAACGGGTATCACTCTGCACACAATAGTCACATTTCCTCGCATTAATGCCGAGCTCCTTTTTATGTCTCGCGGCACAATGCTGACCCACGCGTTCCATCTGATAACTCCTATTTTAGCAGTTTGATGTCAGTGGGGGACGCTGGGCTCTTCGGGCTTCCTATACTCTAATGGAAAGTGGATGCACCGATTGTTGTGTGTGTGTGTGGAGGGGGGTGGCCTCTGTCCGAATTTCCTGATTAGGGTGTTTTCAAAGCGGTGTTTATTAAGCGAGCGGAGGAGGGGGAGGGAGATGGGTAGCGTTTATGCAAGGCGGTGGCGTTAGCTGTGCTGGGCTCTTCACCTTGCATTTGCTTCAGGGACCTTTTTCCTCATGGTTTTGAGTGCCTGATACCTGTTTAGGAGCAACCTGGCAAGCAGAGAAATGCGGCTTTGCCCTGCTCATTCCCTCCCCCTGCCCCCTTCAAGAAAGCTAGTGAAAAATCCTATTTTAAAACTGGAAAATTCACTCTTGTGGTGCGTGCTCGTTTGGGGTATCCTAGGGTACATGTTGAGCCTCGTGGTGCTCTGCACTCGTGCCTTGTCCCTGGGGGTATGTGCAAGAGCCCTGGTCGCTGTGTGCAGTGTGTCTCTTTCCAATCCCTCAGCCATGTCCGAAACGTGGTGTCAGCCGATAATCCTCCACCCGCCGCACTCTTGCAGCGCCTGTGCTGACTATTTCTCAGGTGAGGCCTTCCTTCCCCCCTGCCCACCCCTTGCCAACCTGCTTCAGAAACTTGCCCCTCGCTGCCAAGCCCCAGCTGTCCATTCAAGAGCCACGATCCTAGCTGGATTTGGGCTTTCTGCTGGGTGGAGACCCTGGGCTAAGGGGCAGCTCAGCTCGCTTATTTAAGCTAGAAACCTACATTCCCAGCCCAGCTATCCCATGTATCATGGGAATGTGGGATAGCTGGGCTGGGAATGTAGGTTTCTAGCTTAAATAAGTCAATTCACATGGGGATGAGTCCAGGCTTGGAGCAGCCAAACCACCAAAGCGGAGGATGCTCTTGAGATCCTCATTGTGCATCTCATCTCCAGCAAAGGAGCTTGTATTACCTCTTCTGCCTCTAACAAACTCCCTGTGTTGTGTCTGTGTTTTTAAGGCACAAGATGCTCTAAAACAGAGCAGTTTTGTGGCTTATGATGCACTCCCACTTAAGCGATTGAGGGTTTAGATTTGCTCAGGGTCCTTGAAGCTGCCAATATCCAGATAAAAGTGTTTATTACATAAAAACCCTGAAATGCTTTTACTTCAGCTTAATTCTTAACATCTTTTTTTTTTTGAAGGAAAAGCTTAGAAATACTAAAATTGTATCCTTACCTGCTTTATTATCCTATTTGCTGCCCTCATGTGCTGGAGGCTGCATGTAGATCTAAAGCAACTTAAACTTACACTTGTACAACAAAAGAGTCTCTGCTCTTTAGTTTTCCCTCCTGCATCCCTAAGAAAATACAACCTCAGCATATTGTATAAACCCTTGGTGCTGCCACGGAGCTGCTTCACTGCAAGAATTTTTGGTTATTGCAGGTGTTAAGGGCAGTGCTGTGGACCTGTGCAGGGAAGAGGTTTCAGAAAAGATGCAATAAAAGCAAGACTCTTCTTAAGGCATGAACTGAAAAGCTTTATACTTTGGCTTATGGCTTTCAGGAGGTTTTTCAAGGCTGCCTTTGCATAGGGAATGGTGGGAATCTCTTCAGATGAAGAGAAACAAAAAGAAGCAGGAGACATAATTTCTCTGGGTTGCTCCACTCGGTTGTGTTTCGTAAAGGCTGGTTAGGATGAAATTGCTTTGGGGTATGGCAGAGATTTCTTGCTGCATTTCCTGCTTCCAAGTAGTAAATCTCTTTGCTCATATCTGGAAGCTGCCAGGTCCTGCTCTGCTGCAAAGAGTGGGAAAGAAAAGAAAGGGAGGCATGGCATGGTGCACGGCCTGGGCTCTGATTGTGCTGACATGAGGCTATAGGAGAAAATCTAATGTTGGCAACTTATCGCTGTAGCTAGAAATTGAGGTTAACACTGGTGAGCTGCTTGCAGCGTACTCAGTCATACTGTGTACTCATGTGTGTGCAACCTAGAAAGCTGGCAGTATGCACATTACCTTGATGTAGGCTCCAGGGAGCATCTGAGATGCTTTTATGGCTATCTTTGATTCTTTGATTTTATTTTTATTCTTTTTCTGAGAACTGGAGCACAGCCTGAAAGATGAGGACAGCCCCTGTCAGCAGCCCTCCTTTAACTATATGTGAGGATAGGACACAAGACTCAAAACTTCCAGTCTTGCCTGGAATACTTTTGCAGGCTTTTGAGTAGAAAGATAAAATAGAAATGTAAATATCAAATGGCCCTGACCTCCTCCTGCTTTGGGACAATTTAAGTAACCAGGTTTAATACCAGAAAGTTAGGATTGCTGCACCTAGCAGCAATACACAATGGGTGCATCATCTGCAGAGGCTTTGCTGCTGTGAGCTGAGGGTGAACTCATTTTCCTACAGCCCCTTTGCCCTATGGAGTGCAAGGGTAAATGCCATCCAAGCCTGGAGGGAAGTAGTGGAGATGCCAGGAAGGAGAGAATTATGAATGAAGCAATGAGGGAGGTATTATTTGGTCCTAGAAGGCTTTTGCATGACAATTCCATTGGGATTAGTGGGATTCCTGTGATGGGGCAGTCGGTAGCTCAAAAACTGGGTATAAATGCACTTAAGTCTGTTTTCCCACTTTTTGTTTCCTGCTGCCCATTACTTGTGTTAAACCCTTCAGCAAGCCTTTGAGATCCAAGCCCAACTGGCTTGGTGTTACCCATCTGTCTCCTTCCTTCAGGTCAGGACTGATGTGACAGCTTGGATGTGATGATGGATGAGGCCTTCCAAAATTCACTGCACCCAGAACGATGTTTTTGGAGTGCTCTGAAAGCCCCTGCTCCAGCAGATGTAATGACACGTTCCTGCTCGTGCTGATAAAGCAGCCCTGAGAGCTCCTCCAAGTTGAGCACCTGAGTGCTGTCAACGGAGAGGACTGGCGCATGCCTCACCTGATAAGAGGAGTGAGGGAGATGCTGCAAGATAAAAGGGCAGCATAAGTTTCTGTTGCATTGCCATGCATCCAAGTAGAGTGAAGGACAGATTGCAGATATGCTTTTCACGTATATTCGCTATTGTTCAGGGTTGGGGGTATTTTTTTCCTCTGGAATGATTTCTTGCAAAAGCTGAAGAACCAAAACATGTTTTCTCCCAGCTGAATATTTATGGCTTCTAAATCTTCCAGCATACTTCTGCATGTGTAATTAGACTGCAAGCTGAGTAAGGGAGCGGTGGAGAACTACGAATGTAAGAGCCTGAGGAAAGTGTCTGATGCTTCTGGTTTAGCTGGCTGCTTGCTTTTTAATAATAAATAGTGCTTTCAAGATAAAACAGCTTGTGTTTTCCAAAGGATGTGTCAAAAGCAGTAATAACTGGGACTCTTGCACCAGGCAGACATATCTAGCAAGTGATTCTTTTAATCATATGTAGAGCAACCTGGCAAATTTTGGGAGAAGCTGGGTGACAACCACAGCCTCTGAAGCATCTTAAATTGTTTTATGGGGAATGGCTGCAAAGTCAACTCTCTCCTGCTTGAGTCCCACCTCTTTTGACGCAAGTGTGAACACAACGTGAATTCCTGGTTGATCAGTGATGCTTTGGATGAGAGGGAAGGAAAACCTAAATTTCATGGCTTTCCCTGTGCCTTTTTTTAAGCTCTTGTTATTGTTCGTTATGCAACTGATTTGCACCTGCAGGCAGTTTGTTTTTCTGGAGGATAGTGGAGCAAGACTCGCAGGTGCCTGCTGTGGGGTGAGCCTGTAAAATGGGATTGCAGCGGTTCTTACAGGTTAGGTTCTGAAATGCTGATACGGAAAGGAATATCTGGATATTCCTATATAAAGGAATATTTCCTGAATTTAAGGAAAGGAATACCCTGAATATCTGCAACCGTGGGTTGCATTGTGGTGCTTTTGCACAGTTTGACCACTGGAAGAGTTTCTGGCCTTTGGAGTGTGCTTTTTTCCTATATTGTTACTGTGCTTATTAAAATGAAAACTGTTCACATTTTCTGTGTAATTGTTTCTTACACAGGTTCTCTGTGTAATTTTGGTAGTGGCTGGGCTGAATGCTTGTGGTTTTGGAGGGTGTGAAGATGACTGGAAGAAGGATGCCCAGACTGTACTTGGAGGGACATAGGTGATACAAGGAAATCTCAACAGAAGCCTTCAATGAAGGCAGTGCAGAGTTGTAGCAAAAACTGAGCTTTTTTTTTTTTAGATGATTCTTAGCTTTCAGCATAGATATCTGACTAGATAACTCATAGATATCCTGAGTAAATATTACCCTGGATCCTTGGAAGCTTGACATGGGAGCTTCCTAGGTACCCCCATCCTAACTTAGCTGTGTAGTAAATGGCACTTAACAGTCTCTAAGCACCAATTTTCCTTCTCAAGAGCTTGTGTTGCAGCTGGATTTATGGAGGCAGCGTGGCGAGCTGACAGGATGGGAACGTGCCCATCTCGGAGCTGCTGCGTGTCACCTCTCACAGGCTGCTCCCTTGGAAGAGCTGTCCACTCGCTCCCTACGAGAACGGGCTCCACACGAGGATGACTCATGCAATTTTAGCCTCAATCTATCAAGCAGCGATGCAGGGGATTAAATGATTACCTAAAGGATTAGGAGTCCTGTGAGGAGCTCCTACTCAAGAGGGGGGAGCGAAGAGTAAAACATATAAAACCTTTAAAAAAAAAATTGCAGGGTAAAAAGCTGCTCAGATGATAATACAAAAGGCTGCTTCTGTACTTGGTTCATGCTCCCAAACCTGGAAATGTTGTAAAAAAAAAATGAATCTGTTTCTCTCTAGAGATCATCTGCTGCCAAGAGAACAATCTTTCACCTTGTTCTGAGCCTTCTGGTTGATGCCTGCTGCCTGTCAGGTACCAGTGATAGTAACATTTCCCCCATTTTTCTTTCCAGTTGAAAATGAAAGTGCTGGCTGCGTGTTACTACACACATCAAGAAAGGTAAGTAGGAATTATTTATAATAATGACTTGAGCAATTCAGAAGTGGAGAAAGGAGTCTTGAAACACTCAGAGTAGTGTTTTTCTTGTGGCCTGAACAGAAGGCATTAATGCCTCTCTCCCTAAATCTGTCTTAATTTGAATTTTTAAAGCCATGTGGTGCTTGTTTTCCAAGCAATTTCTTTGTAATTCTGATTGTTTCACTTTTTTTGTCCCAGACTATTCCTTGACATGTTAATTCATCATTCTCTGTAGCTGCCTGTGAAGGGATCCAGGCCTGCTCCATAGTCTCAGGCTGCTTAGTTTGTCTCAAGCCTAAAACAAAAACACCCCATAGACACTGCTGTGATTTGGTTTCCTGTTTATCCCAGCTAATCAGATCTGTGCTTGCAAGGTTCAGCAGGAGTGAACTCCCTGGATGCATGGGCCCTTGAAAGGGCAGTTGTGAAATGGCATTTAGTTTATGCTCCCTCTCGAGTCCTTAACTTGACAATGATAAGGCGGAAACGCACAGGTCTTGTATGGGTAGAAGTCCTGCAATCCCCCAACTATATAAAAATATGCAAAAAAAAAAAAAAATCAGCAGGGGAAATGGGTTGTTTGTATTAAGTCATAAAAGGTGCCGTTCACTACTTTGCATGCTGTCATGCTTGAGCTGGAATCTTTGTAAATAACTTGCCTTGGTTGATACTAGTACCTGAGCTGCCTTGAGGCTTAAACCCTAGATTTAAAGCAACAGAAGAACTTGGTCCTCTCAAATGCAAAAATCCAACCACAAATGCAGGATCTAAATCTGATAGGAAATAGATGGGAGGTGCAACACACATAGTTTTTAAAACTTATTTTTCTTTTCAGATCTGTAGGATTCCTGTTTACTTGGCATTTTAATTTTAGTGTGCTATTGAGCAAAAAATGCTGGAGAGCTATCCTGCTTTAGGTGGGCATGTGAGAAAATGCTACTGTCCATGTCCTCCAGGGAGGATAGGTGGAATTGGGTGTGTTGAATATGATGGTAATTGTGGACTAGAAGCATCTACAGAGGCACATGAGTTTTCAATCAATGTGATCAAACTGTCTATATAGAGCTAGTCCTGCGCTGAGGACCTGGGAGACTTTAGGGTGAGAAGACTTTTTTTTGAAAGAGGGTTTCTTGCTGTTTCTGCTTCAGAATATCTGTGGATAATGAGGCTGGAGGATGGACAGCATGGCAAGATTAGTGGCAAGAGCCTTGCAGGACAGATACGTGGAGCTGCCCCATTCAGGACATGGGACAAGGTTATTGGAGAGATGGTTCCAGGTGACTAGGAAGGAGAATCGCTAGAATAAGCATTAGAGATGTTTCCCATTGGGATGTTTATGCCTTTTGGGGATTGTTGGTAGTGCAATCCATGTCTTAGCCAAGTTTCTACCATTACACTGTTTTGTAGGTACAAGAAAAAAATCTGGAGGCTGCTGTTGGGTTTTGAACTGTCCAACCCTAACCTCAATGGGTTTCTGAGGAAATTGCTGCAAGTGTCCTTGTCGGCTGCAGAGAGGGAATTGTGTTTAGGAAAACACTTTGGTACCTCTTGTAATGTACATGCAGGGTCTGGAAGTGGATGTGACTCAGAGCAGCAGCCCAGCAGATAACAAAAACACTTTGGACCTTCCTGATGAGCTCTGAAATCTGTTCATTTTGTACAAGTTGAGCTTGCAACTTCATTTTATAGCGGCTGGGCAGTGAACCTGCCTGCCTGAAGCGAGGGGGGATGTTCAACATGTAGCTCCTGTAAACTCAATAGCCTTGATTCTCCTGCTGCAACAGAAGCATTCAGGCTTGCGTTTGTGGATACAGAGCTCTGTTAAGGCTACTATTTCGTAGCTGTCTTGTTGCTTTTGCTAAGCATATTTGAGTATCACATATCCTGGTGTGATTTGACTATCTAGCTAAAAATATTTGTGAAGGAGCAGTCAGAAATTTCTCTCTAAACCAGTGGGTGTCCTGCCTGTAGAGCAGGCTCTGTTTGAGCTAGCTCCCAGGTGCTGCTTTATCAAGTAATTCTTAGCGTCTCAGCTAGAGAAAAAGAATCTATTTATAACCTCCCATGCTAGCAAGCTGCCTTGCAGTGTGTAACGTGCCCGTGTTATGGGCATGCTGGTAAGGACCCTTGTTCAAGAGTGGGGAAAGACAACAGGACTGAGGGCTAGGGTTTCCCCAAGGCTTTGCCAGAGTCTTTGGCAAAGTTGGAGTCAAATCTTGAAGATAACTACTTATTAAATATAGATATGAAGCCACTAGTTTTTTGATACCTTCCCAGCAGGGTACCTACATGGCAGCCTGGCATTCCTCCTGCTCTTAACCCTCTCTATTTCCTTGGCTACTATCTGTGCTATTCACACCACTAAATCCTCTCATTTGGCCTCTGCTGTTGGAACCTATACCCAGGCTGGTCTCTGAGGAGGTCACTTGTCCCAGGAAAACCACCCTGCCTTGCTTGCAGAGATGGTTGCTGGTCATGTTGTGGCTCCACAAGCACCTGTTTCAGCTGCTGCTCTAAGATGGTTGTAGGTCTTTAATCTGTTCTCCTGTGGTGCTAGCCTAAGTCTCCCTTGGCCATTTAGTTGGGATTGCAATGCAACCACTTCGGTTTCCTCTCCTAAGAACAGATGGCAACAAGGACTTGGGGGTGGGAACTAAAATCCTTGAGAGGCTCTGTCTCCACTATACTGTGTAAGAAATGATTGATGCAAAGTAAAACAGTGTTAATTGCAATGGATGTGTACTGACAACTTGATAGTTGCCTTGATAATTACAGTAATTACTGAAATGTTAGCATTCTTTGCTGTGTCTAGGCTATAAATGGAAAAGATAGAGGGGGGGTATGTGTGAGGAGGGAATCTTCTAGCTCAGGCTCTGGGGGGCAGTTCAGTAGCATGGGAGGAATGTGTCAAGCTCTTAGTCCTGGAAGTAACTTAACTTAGGAGAAGTTCAGATCCTGATCCTTATGGAGTTTAAGGGGAGCAGGGAGTTTAAATGGCAGAATAGTTGAGGGTGAAAGGGGCCTCTTGAGAGAAGTTGACCAGATGAGCAGGGTGATTACACGAGGGTGCCTGGGAGCTGAAATGCATCTTTAAAAACAGGTCCTCAACATTATGAACTTGGGTCTTGCTGGTTTCCCATGGGATTAAAAAAAATCCATGCAGTGATGTCCAAATCTCATTTCTGTGTTTAGTGTCAGACTGCAGAAGGTGGTGATTGTTGGTCACTTTGACATATACTTTGAGGGCCAACTGCATGCTTGGATTTTCCAGAAGTGTGAATGGGGATTATGTGCTGTAGTTTAATTGAGTTAAACTCCCTGACAAATGTGGAAAGGAAATGAGACTAACATAGCATGACTGTCCTTTCCCATCTCTAGACATCCCCAAGCTTGTGGCTGGGACAGCAAAGGGACAGCAGAGCTGGAAGACAAAGGCTGACACTGGCTTCTCCCATCTCCTGTTATACCATAATTCAGAGCTAAATCTTATGTGCAAAAGATGAGGAATTCCGTGGATGTGGAACCGGAGGTGGGAGGGATATAGGGATTGGGAAAAGGGTCTGAGGTAGAGAGCATTCCTCATCTCCCTCTCCAAACTGCCTAACTGGGGGAACAGGGAGAGAGGAAGCATCTCGTTTGAGAACAGCTAGTTTGGGATGCTGATATGCATATTAGTAATTTTTTATGATGCTGAGCTCAAAGTATATTTCTTCAAAGTAACTTTTCCAGCGTTATAAACATGCTGAATTATTTAAACCAAAAGACTCTTAAATGCTACCTTGAGCATTTATGGTTTTAGACCAACTTTTGTGCTTCATCCTAGGCAATGAAACTAATTTTGTTAGTTCTGCTTTCTACGTCAGGATTTAAATGGTGCCTAGGCATTTGCCTATGATGACTAAATTAGCATAAGCCTTGAATATAGGCCTTTGGTGCAACAATAGCATCTCGTAAACTCTCCTTTAAAATGTCATCTGCACTGGGAAAGTGATTCCAGAATCTCTGGCTTGCTGGTGGTACCAGAACAAAACTTGTTGACTGCTTGGGTCTTGCATCTTTGCAGTAAGATGATGCATGAGTCTAATGCTCTGACCTCTTTACGCAGTACCTGAAGTTAAAGAATTTTGAGGAGGAAGTCAGAGCCCACCGAGACCTGGATGGGTTCTTGGCCAGAGCCAGCATCATCCTTGATGAAACTGCAACCTCCTTAGACGATGTCCTTCGAGAGATGCTGAAGCATTTTGCTGAAGACCCCGATAACACGGAGCCGAGCTGCAACTTTGAAAAAATCATGAGCACTTTATTCACAGATTCAGGGACCCCTCGAGAAGGGAACGGTAACTAGCTCTTGATTCACCTTTGTCTATAAGTTGTTTGTCCTGCTTCCTTCGGTGGCATGCAAAACACTCACTATTGCATGGTCCTTGGACTTGCATGGTGCATGTCACGTGGCGGGAGTGGGAGTTATTTTTCTGTGTCACTGCAGAGTCTTGTCTCTGGGATTTTTATACTTGAGTGGAATCTGGTCTCTGTCAGACTAAGATGAGATATATGGGTGTTCACCAGAGAGAAGTCCCCAGTGCTGGAGTGCTCAGCCTCTCCCCGTTAGGCTGATGTGCTTGCCCTTACATGAGTGGCCTTTAGGCAAAGAGACCTCATGCCTTTAGGCAAACAGGCACTTGCTGGTGTCCCTTCAGCAACAGGTCTTTGGCCTTGTGATTCACTGAATTCACACAGGCTGGAGTAGTTGACTGGTTGACCACTACCTGATGTAGGTGGGGATATATTGGTTGCCATATATTGGTTGGGGAGGGCTGAACACTTCCAGTTAGCTGCAGGTGGTGAGAGGTGCTTTATCTTTCTCCAGAAACTGGAACAGGAATTCAACACTGGAGTAGCCCCCTCCAACATTATTAGCCTAAGTGTCATCTTAAACTACAAACAAATGTCATAGCGTAGACTAAAACACTACCCTCTAGCCCAAGTTGTAAAGAAGCTTAACTAAGCCTTGTTTCTCTGTAGGCACCCATGATGTTTCAGAGCCAGCAGGAATGAATAAACACACATGTACATCGCACCTCAAATGTAACTGTCACAGCCTGAGTGAATTTGTTTAACAGATATGTCAAGTCCTGAGCATGTAGTAAGCATGCTCATGCTTTGCTTCTTGCTGCCTGTCCTAGAGCTTTGCATTTATCTTATTAATTTAAGCTTTCTGCTGATAAAGAAAAAAAAAAGAGCAGTTCTATAAGATGACCTGTGAGAGCAGTAATTGCCAAGAGGGAAGAGAAGGCAGGGAAATTGGAGGAGGAAATCTCTTCCAGCCCTGTCTGTGTGCATTGAATAATGCTAATATAATAATCTCATATTATGGTAGGATGAGGTTAGGAGGCAAAAACAGCTGCCTCTTCAAGCTGGGAAAGACTGAAGGGCAGAAATCAGAAGCAGCAGGTCAAATGCTTCATCTTTCCTTATTGTCACCTCTGCCACCCTTGCATCAATCCAGTATGCAGATAGTATGCTTTGTATTAGCACTTAGCTTCCGTTTGAAGGGAATGTGCTGTTGCAGACCAAATAAATACCAATTTGTCATTTTCCTTTTTTTCCTTTTTTAGTTCATCTCTTATCAGATACAATTCAAGGGGTCACGGCGACAGTCACAGGGGTGCAGTATCAGCAGTCCTGGCTCTGTATCATGTAAGTACCCAGATTAAATAGCAGAATCTACGGGCTCTTCAAAACTTGTTGCTTCTCTTTTTTCTGTGGAAGAACAGTACTCAAGAATATGCTTTTAAGTCAAGTCCATGTGATAGTGCCCTCTCTGGACATCTGTCCTGGTCTGTGACACCTCTGTCTCTATTGCTCCTCCCTGTTAGGCAGATGGGGAAGCAGCCCTATAGGCAAGGATGGCCACAGCCTGTGCAGGGCATTAGGCTGCTTGAATACTGTCTAAATCTGGTGTTCACAAGGTAAGGATGCTGAAAAAAGCCTCTGACCCTGAAAATGCTACTGAGAAATGTTAATGAGGTTCTTCTGTAAAGGACAGGAGAATTTGTGGGCTATGTTCACTCTAGCAAGGACAGAGACCTTGCATTAAAAGGCTTTTTAGGCGCTTTGAAAACATCTGAAGCCTGTAGCTGGAGACTGGAGTCAGAGATTCAGGCACTAATGATGCTTTTGATTTTTCCAAATGTTTGACAATATTAGCAGACCCCTAAGACAAAGGACTCTGACACCTGGGATTTATAAGGCAGGACAGCTTCCACCCAAGCCACTGCTCCACCAAAACTGGTATGATACATTTTGAAGTGATTGTGCAAAGCCAATTTGGCTGGGTAAGCCACACTGTCCCTTCCCAACTGAGTCACTGTGCCAGCCATAAGGATAATTTGTCTGCCATCTGTCTATTGCACGCATGTGTAGTCTAAGGCGAGTTGTCAAGAAATATTTTAGTAATTTCTCTGGGATTTAACATATGTTGGATAGGAGCCTCAGGGCTCCGGGAGTGCATGTGCATTAAGGTAGCCTTCACAGCCAGTTTGCTAGGACAACTGTCACAATCTTTCTCCTAGCGCTGTTCTTCCTACCCTTGGCTTATGGCTGGGACAAATGGAGGTTTTTCTGCTTGTCATTTTTTTCTCGCTATTGTTTCTGCTCTCTTATGAAATAGATATAATCTCTACTTAAAAGGTAATTATTGCACATCAGAGCTCTGTTCTATGGAGTAAGTAAGCCACATAATGAGTCTGTTGTGTATATGCTACCATCAGCTTTGCTTTTACACCTGGGATTTAGAGAACACTTTACACAAATGAGAAGATCAGTTCATATAGCAAAATGGTATTTCCTAGTCAAGGTAGAGTTTTTGTGCAGCGTTTTCTCTTTGGATGCCATGGACAAGATTGGGACAGTAAGGACAATTCATCCTACTCTGGGAAGGACAAAGCATTGGAGCATCTCAGGAGAAGCCTGTTTTCCTCATCCCTCAGCTAATCTTGCCATAAATTGATCTGGAATGTTGTGCAAATGACTGGAAGTGAACATAAGAATTTAAAATTGAGTTGAGTTTCTCAAAGCTATACTGGAAAAACAGGAGAGCCTTGGGGGTGGCAGATCCAGTGGCCATCCCTTCTTCCACCCCAGCGTGTCATATGGCTCTGAAGGGCTTTGGCAAAGTGCTGCCGTGATAACAATGTGCATCTAGAGACCAATATACAAATGCTGTGATTACATATGCAAAGCTTAATAGCATAAGTTCAGCTTTTCTGTAAAAAAAAAAAAAAAAATAATAATAATAAAAAATAAAAAAAAAAAATAAAATAAAAAAGAGGCTAAGCTTTGAATATATCCGTGAGTAATAGTAGCTTCCATAACACATGATTTGAAAAATAAGCTTACAGCCTGAAGGTGTCTTGTGCAGTATCTTCCTCATTTTTTTCTTTTGTGCCTCTGAAGAGAATAATGTGGTGGGAAAGCAATGATGAGTTATTAAATATAATTAGATAATTATTGTACTGTATTTCTGCTGGAGCTATTGTGCAACAGATTGAGAGCCATATTTTTAGACCTTACATCTCTCCTTAAGTCAGATTGCAAAACACAGCTTCCAAAGCTCTGAGGTAAAAGGAAGCTTTATTGGTAAAGGATTTAGTTTTCCTGTATAAGCTGGAAGAACCCTTAATTCTGTGCTGCTGTTTATCCTTGCACTTCAAATAACCTATGATCTTTGCTCAACTCTACATGCAAAACAGCACTGTTATCTTAAATACATATTTGTAACAACTGAGGTGCAATTATTATCCTGATACTTAAGCCTATTAATGAGGAAAAGGCCTAGTTTTGGGAGTGCTGCTTCTGCCTTGATTTTAAAGGGGAGTGTTAAAACTGAAGATACCTTCAATCCATAAAGGAGAATCTCATGTGGGATCTTCCTCAAGTGGCTCCTTTCTGAAAATTTCAGTTCTGTTGAGCCACTGTCAAAGGCAGAATTTTTTCCTATGGATCTGGGCTTTGTTCCCATGGCAGAATAAGCTATTGGTGAATCGAAGATCAGGACATGGATGGCCTTGAACACAAGATTCTGTGTCAGATTCGGGTTTAACTTCTTTGGCTTGTGGCAGGAGCTTAGGATGGCACGTTGCTACCCATCACAGATGCAGGAACTTCAGCAGATACAAATGCTACCAGGAAACTGCTCCGAGGTCCTTAGGAACCAGCCCAGTTCACCATGACCAGATGCCTTAGGAGGATGGACTGGGTACTCCGCATGCCTGGATTGGAAAGGATGGGGAAGGATCCTCTATGCAAGAGCTATTAGTTTTGCTCTTGCACAGCTTTTGCTTCCTTCTCTTGCAGGTGGGAAGCAGGGCCTCTGATACTAGGAATGTTAAATTAGCTGTCAACTGACTGCTGGTGTGTATCTCCCCAATGTCCTCCTAGGAGCAGCAACAGCTGTGTGGATGATTTAATAAATGGTGTCTGAGGTGAAGGGAGTTCCTATAGCAGCACTATCTCTGGGCTCTCTCCTCACCAGCATATATAAGGCTTTTTCCTCAAAGTTGAAGGAGAAAAGGACAAGGGGCCAAGCTGCTTGTAGCTTGTATTGAATAGTTGAAAGCTCTTTGAAGAGCTATTTCTTTTGGTTGCCTTTAAGTCTGTTGCCAACACCTTAACTTGAGGGCCTTCAGCTAATTTGCTGAAGGTGCAGGAATAGGCAAAGGAGGGGGAAATGCTTCTCTGCAAGCGAGGAGGGGTGGCTCAGTGGTTCATGTATTCTATGCTGCTCTAAAATTGCTTATTCTGATACAGTGTCATTGCAGTGGGTTGTGGGAGGGAGCATAATGCAAGGAAAAAAAAAACAGGTAGCCTTTCCAAAACAGGAAGTGTGAGGTTATAATGGGTATTAAGCACAACTGATGTCTGCATTAGTGTTTGAGTAGTGATTTTTCAGTTTTCATGTGGAATTGATCATTGTGTGGAGTGTGCTACTAATGCACCTTTAAAAGTAAAAACCAAGTCTTTCTAGCATGTTTAAGAAGCCCTCTGGACCTTGAGGTGTGTATGTTCTAAATGAGCTGTAGGAAAAATGCTGCAATTTTCAACATTGGATAGTTTTAACAATGCAATGTGTCAGTTGTGTATTCTTCAAAGTGCCCCGTCTTTCAAATAACAAGGGGATGCTGTAGGGAATTAATTCAACTGTTACAAAAGCAAATATTTATGTTTTAACAGAACTGATTCTAGAATTAGGAGTCATCTAAACGGCAGCTTCTCTCAAAGCTTGCAAATGTAACCTTTTAAGCATTCCTTAAGCTCAAAGAATTAAAGGGGTGCCCATAGCACCCTTCTCTGCCTGCCCCACGTACTGCTGACCAGCTGAGACTCTTGCAGCTGCCTTGTTATGGAAGGGAGTTCTCAAATTCAAGCCCTTAATTGGGAATTGGAGTCCCCAGAGGGGAGCTGTTGGTGGGAAAGGCACTTTGGCTCAGTGCCTGCAGTGTGCCTGGAGGAAGGAGGAGGCTTTCTCCTGCGCTGGCCTGTAGGAAACACTTTCTCCCTGCTTCCCTTAAAGATTAACTGCTAGGGAAGATGAGTCTCTGCAGAGCTCAGCAGGATGTCTTTAGCAGTCCCAAACTGCATGCAGCTTGGGGGGATTTTGCTGTGCCTTGGTGCAAACTGGGCTGAGTTATTGCTGCCCTGGTGAACCATCCCGCTGGCCAAAAGCAAATTTTTTGCTTGCAAATTCTGGGTTTCTGAAAGCCTTTGCTTGGAGCTGGTTCCTGGAGGAAGATTTATTTGCAGTGTGCGGGAACTGTGTCATTGTTGCTCTGCCCTGGGACAGGAAAAGGCTGGCTAGCTGATTACCTCTGCTGGGCATTTTTTTCTTACTGCAGGGGATAATTTGTTTCTGAATTAACTTCCTTTCTTGCCCTGTTTAAAGAGCTTCTGTTTCTCTTGGGTCACCATAATTTGACTCTTATGATTTGTTTGAAAAATGTGTTATTACTCTAATAACATTTTGGGCGTAGGTCAGATCTTCAGCGTGTGTGACTTGGTGTATCAGTGATTTTGGGGGAGCCCTGCCAGTTTTCACCATCTGAATGCCCCGGTGACTGTTCTAGACGTGCAGCCCATAGGAGGACACTGAAGTAGAAAACGTGCTATAATTGAAATGGCTTTTAATGAATTGAGTTATTGGAGGATCAGGATAAAACTGCTGAATAGGTAACCTGGCATCTCATTAAATCATAGTTCAACACTTCCATACGTGACTAATACTGAGTGAAAATGGATTTTTTAAGCTTTGTGGCCAAATCAAGAGAACTAAATTTAGTACAACTCAAACCAAAAGACAACTCTCTCAAAACAGAGCTTGAGTTCTAGTGTCAACTAAAAATGTTTTGTCCAAAGTTTCATTTTGGTTTTAGATAATTGGTTCTTTTTTTCTTAAGTGGCAATTTAAGTGCTGCTTGAAGACTTTTGCTCCATTTGGAAAAGGTATTTGCTTCACTTAGGCTGTGCTCCTTCTCCAAGCTGTGCTCCTCCACTCCATGCAGCCATGCTCGTATGCTTTGGAGTTGCTCACAGTGTCATTTCCTTGAATTTGTTGTTCTTCTGACCCTTACTAAACAGACTAATCCCATTTAATACCCATATAGGCTTAGACTACATCCCTAAGTTGCCCTAGGCAGTCTTCAGTGGTCAACACTGTCCCTTCAGTGAGAATACTGGCTATCAACTCTATTCTGAAGAATGAGTGGGTGGCTTAATTATAGCCCTATAACTTTTTTCCCAAATAACAGCTGTATTGCAGTAGAACTTTGCATACTGTAGCAAGAGGAGAGGGCTTCCTGTGTGCTGGTATCAACGCAAGTGTAAGCTTCTGTACTGCATGCCCTGGGGGCCATTGTTCCTTCCAGCACCAGGGCACCTGCTAATGTGACCAGTGCTTGCTCTGTAATAATCCTTTTCTGACTGTACTTAGCAGTTCAGTAGAGGTCATATTTTGGGATCTTGTTTCTTGCTGGATCATATGCTACCTGACCTGTAGAAAAGGTAAGGTCTGCAGAGTGTTAGTATAGTGCTGGAGATATTCAATATCGGGTTCTGGCCATCTCCAGAAGAGGAGTGATGCTCTAAGTGACTAGGAGGGCATCCTTTTCAGAGCAAATAACTTGATCAACCAGCTTAGAAGCTGAGAAATTAAAATGTTGACTTGAGATATAAGCAGAATACAAATGCATCTGTTTTCTCATGCTGTATTAACTATTCCCTGTCTTGTTCATGCAATTTATGCTTTATTTTGCCTTAATCCATATTCATAAAAGGTATTGGTCAACTTAGTGGATTTCCTGCAACACAAGGGAACTCGCATGCTGCCCAGCCACAGCAGAACTGCTACCAAGAGGCTCTGAGAGTGGCTCTTGCCTCTGCTTATTTCATCATTTGGGAGAGAAGGACAAGGGCTGTTGCAGGTCCTGAACTATATTGGGTGTTGACAGTGGTCTCAACTGCATTTTGGATGTCTCTAGAAGAGGTTAGCTTGGGCTGTATTTTTCAGTCATGTTAGATTTATTTCCATTTTAAGGATTTGCCTTTTTTCTCTTCCTACAGAAATAAGCCCTGGAAGAGAGAAACTTAAAAAAAAAAAAAAAAAAATCAAGAAACCATGGTAGAGAGGAGTTAGGAAATGTATGAAGTCATCTCTTTCTCATAGTTTTATTGGCATACTATAAATTATTTGGAAGTGTCCCTTTCCAACAAGTGCTTCTAATTCATATGAATAAAGTGACATGCTGCTTATTTGTTGAAAAACAGTTTAAAAAGGAAGAGGTAATGAGAACTAAGAATATCTCATCCCTCAATGTCCTGTGGTCCTGAAGAACATCTCCAGCTAAAGAGCTTCAGGAGTCATTGCTGGAATGGCCTTCACGGCACATGTGCTTGAGAATGTTGGAAGGAAAGGGAGGTCATAATTTGGGAGAAGAAATGGAGTGACTTACTGTGATATGTGTTTGGGTGAAAGGAAATAACAAATAGTTTTAGGGATTTTTTTTAACCACAGTTTGAAAGTTTGAGGCGGGGAAATGGACACCTCTGGATCTCTGCATGTGACTGTGCAGAGACCATGGATCTGTCTCTCCAGTGACTTCCTGAACAACTTTGTAGTATCAGGAAGCTTTTATGGGAATGAAAACGCTGCTGTCCAGGCTGGCATTAACCTCCTGCTCTTGCCATGGCACTATGCAACTGCACCAAGTTACTTTGCTGCTTTTCCTGAGTTTCCAGTAGGAAAAAAAATGATAGTTCCTTGATGACCACTTGAAATATCACAGTGTGAAGTTCTTGGTCTTTCACAGCCTCCAAATATGGTCTTAGTATCAAATGACTGGTCAATGGTCTTGGTTATGGGAGTCTTGCTTAATCAAATGTCCTTTCCATGTGTAGCCCAGTTGCCTGAGTTGCAGTTGAACACTGGCTTTTGAGCAGCACTTGAGGCTGCTCCAGCCTCCCCGGGCCTTATGCATGAAAGTCAACTTGGTCTCTGGAGCACGTCCTTAACCAAAAGGAAACACAGCTGAGAGGGAAAAGGGAAAGTTATTGAAACAGATACTGATAGATCTCCCCAAGGCACAAGGAGAGATGGAGATGTATTGGTTTGGTGCCTTGCCTCACCTTTTTCTGTTTCATTTCACTTCATAGAACCATGGAATCCTTAAGTTTGGAAGGGACCTCTAGAGGTTGTCTAGTCTAATTCCCCTTCCTCCCAGACTCACCTTCTAGGGTCCTTTTGGAGGTGTGAAGTGCTTACCATTTATTTAGGTGTTTGGTTTTTTTAAGAGAACCCTTTAGCAAAAGCTTCTGTAGCACTGCAAATACAAGTTATGGTCTTGCCTTTTGATCTTTTTTTGTTAAAAAAGCAGATGTGGAGGAGTGAGAATGAGCCTTTTAATCTTGAAAGTTATATCCCATAACAGCATGGAGTTCAAATTCTACAAAAGTCCTAAAGACCTCAGTAAGCCTTGTCACAACTGACTGCCTTGTGTTTTTCACTGCTGAGAAGTCTCTTGGTAGATCTTGCCTACCAGAATAGGGCAGCATTTCCTAATGCCTGAGGGATAATCATGCTGTCTCCTTTGACAGTTGCACTATAAAGTCCCTTCAGCGACGTCACGTTTGCATCAGCCGCCTGGAGAGGCCTCAGAATTGGGGTGAAAATTCCTGCGAAGTGAGATTTGTGATATTAGTCCTGGCTCCTCCTAAAATGGTGAGTATTGCGCTCTTATTGTGGTGCTTGAGGGTTCTCCCAGGATTGCTTTTCCTTGACTTTTCTCCTTAGGTTAATAACTCCACTCTGCTGTAGGCACGTGGGATATGACAAAATTTGAAACCTTCCCAGCACTTGTCAAAATTGCTTTCTAACTGTGCATGAGGGATGGATTTTAATTAACTACATCCTTGTCCAGTGCTGTAGAATGGCCTTTCCCCTGACACGGTGGGGAATGCTGCAAGCCAAGTGTCTGTAGTCTCCCTATGCTCAGTTCTTGCTCTTTCCACAATCTGTGGTTACTACAAGTGGTAATCTACAGATATTTTTTCTTCCTCCAGCTTTATTGGCTTTGTTGCCTTTTTTGAGGTAAGGAAAGCTGTTAATGGCTAAAAGTCATCCTGGCAAAAGGGCTGTCTTTGGTCTGTAGGTGTAGATGCTCTACACTGAAGTTCTGGAATTTTTTATACCAGCAAAAACTCTTTACCAGACTCTATGCTGCATTGTAGATGCAGTTATAGAAGCATCAATTTAGCTAACAGAAATGCAGTTTTGTGAGTTGTGCTATAGTATGAGTGAGGCTGGTTGGGAGCCAGGGTGCTTGTAAGGTTAAAATATCTCTAGGTCTCTGTGGCTATGTCTTGATGGCTGTTGCCACCTTAAACAACAAGGTTAAAGCTTGCTCAGGTGTGCTTGGTCATTGTGCACAGATGTAATCCCAAGAAATGACTTGGTAACACACTCATTCACTGTATTATCATAGGGCCTATTAAGAGCATTTGGGAATTGTTGTTTTGACTTCTAAAAAGCCCTGGGACATGGACTTGATCAATCCATGTGTGTCCTGTCCTGCTGTCTTATGGCTGAGGAGTTCAAAGCTCAAGACTTGTCACGCTCCAGCTGTCTGACTAAGCTCTTAGGCTGCTCTGTCTGTGCTCCTGGGAGGTGCTGGGGAGGTCAGAGACCTTGTCTGAAATGCGAGAGATCCGGACTGCATTTCCTGCTTCTTGATGCTATCTGTGTGACCCTGGAACCTCCTCGTCTTGTCTGTCTGTCTTCCTCCACCACCACCCTTGTTTAAATGGAAATACTGATGTTTCCTTATTTCCCAGGATTTTTGGCAGATCTTTCCAGACTGAGAGGTTCAGTGCTCTTGGCATAGATCTTAAACCCTACAGGCTGAAAACATACTGATGTCCCCTACGAAATGCACGAGCAAACAATTTGATGGGCTTGCAGTTGCGTTGATCTCTCTCATTGTGTGGCACTTCGCTTATCTCCAGCCAGCTACGTGCAGAGCACCCAACAAACAGCTCTGCATCCGCTTGTATCCTGAAAGTCTGCAGCTTTAATGGACAGCATCAAATTAAGGAAAGGGAGTGGAGGCCAAGCGGAGCTGCAGCTGCCAATATGCTTTACTTTAAATGAGTTGATTTAGCCAGCTCTAAGTACGTATTTCTGGTACAGCAGTTAAAATAATTAACCTGCTGACAGTAACAGATTAAATGAGCTTTGCTTGGAGGTGATGGGGGGGAAAAAAGCCCAGGAAATGGGCATCTGTTGTTCAAGGGAATAAAGTTCTTTGGTCTTTAATGTAGAGAGTGGAAAGAAAGACTTGAAACAGTTTAGAGGAGTAGCACAGATTTACAAACACTCATCTCTCTAGGAAAGATGAATTAGAGTGGGAGAGCAAAGCAAATAGTATTGGGCAACTTGAAGTAACTCTTTGTGAAATAAGAAGCCTTCAACCTTTCCCCTGCTGTGACAAATCCAGGCAGATTTAATCTGGATGGGTCAAGCTCAAAAGCCCTTAAAACATAGACCCCAAATCCAGACCTTGTGGAAGCTAAAGTCAAAGGAGCTCTAGTGAGCACATCTGAAGTGACGTTAGCTGCAATAGAAGAGGGTGAAGGTGAGAAGGAGGCAGGTGATGAGCAATCAGTGTTTAAAGGATGACAGACACTAGCGTGGTGTCACCCACGTGTCCATGCCTCCGCATCAGACGGCACTGAATTAATTGGGTTGTGTTCATGAAGAGATGGCTCATCTGCTTTGTTGTGAATCACGAGTGTTAAGTCAGATCAATAACGCACACTAACTACTACTCTACACAGTCATGCTGTGAGCTTGGGGGCCTTCCAAAGGAGGGTGCCTGTTTGGGTGTCTCCAGCTGTTGAGAGGGAGCGGAGTGTAGCAAAGAGGATGCTTACAACACTAGCATCAGAAAGAGCTCTTAGTCTTGGCCCTGATTGCACATAGCTTAGGATCTTGTATTCCAAGATGCCTTGTAGCTTTCTACACTGGCCAAAGTGATGCAATAAGTTGAGCAGGTCAGGATTTATAGATGTCTCCGCCCCTGCTCTAAATGGCCAAGTCCCTGCTCCTCTTCCTTAGTGTTGCTTTATCTAATTTACACTGTGCTTGAAGTAATGGGAAAAGTTTTTTGATGTTGTTTAAACTGCACCCTCACATACCAAGCCTGTAGCTCACAGAAATGTTAGTCTGTGAATAGACAGTTTTTCATGCTCTTAAGTCTCCTGCCCCTTCCAGGCATGTTGTTAGAGAAGCATACAAGTATTTTGAGTTCAGCTGCTTATTTTCTCTACCTTTGCCTTGTGCCTTCCCTGTTACTTTAGCTGAGAGCAATAAATGTCTACTTCTACTGGAATTGCCCCAGAGAAACCAACCAAATTGGGTTTTAATGCCCAGAAAATATAAAGATGGTGAAACAGATGTACACAATCCTTGTCTCCTGGAAAACACAGCCAGGCACCTCTACCCGCAGGAGTCTTGACCACTCAGTCTTTGCACCACAGGAGCAGAAAAGCAGGAGATGCTATAGGATAAGCAAGAATCCTTCTCTATTCAGTCCTAGCCTTGAAGGACTGGGGGATAAACTGTACGTATGCTCAGCACGATTTAGTTTTGGCTTTTGTCCTGGTAAGCTGGCAGAGAAACAGATCCATGCTTCTGCTGCAGGCCTGTACATCAACATGTGCACAGAGCTCCTGCTGTGGTTGGTATGTTCATGTCTGGAACAATTCTGTGTGTGTTATTCCCTATGGGGAATCCTTGGGGGTCCTAAATGCAAGTTAGCAGGATGGCACGTTCACCAGACAGTGGTGCTGGAAGGGCCAAACTAGTGGCTTTCTTCTGGCAGTAAAAGAAGAATGTTGGGAGTAGGGAGGGGAAAAAGATTAATTTGTTTTTGTCCTTTCTTCCCTACTGCATCCTCTCAGAAAAGTACCAAAACAGCCACAGAGGTGGGCCGGACCTTTGCCACAATGTTTTCAGACATAACCTTTCGGCAGAAGCTTCTAGAGACCAAAACTGAAGAGGAGTTCAAGGAAGCCTTAGTCCACCAACGTCACTTGCTCACAGTGGTGAATCAGAGACCCTCAACAGTGAGCGACGGGCATAAGCCGCACGGCCCTAAGCCGCTCAAGGTAAGGCTGGTCAACGTGTGTCCTTCTGTTGTGGTGGTGTCTAAATGCATAAATGTGAGGGATTAGGTTTAAGGGGTAAAAAGCAATTATGCTGTTTGTCCATCATGTCCCCTTAGCAAGCTCTGTGTACTGAGGTTTCTGCAAACAGATATATGTTCATGTTCAAATCCTGCCATAAACCCAAGGAAGACTCTTAAGGTGCAAGTGTTGATGGGACAGAGACCAGTAGGGAGTTGATGGTCACAGGCTTTGCTTCCAAAGACCTAGTTGAAAATAGGATTAATGGATTGCTGAGCTTTGTCAACACAAAATACTTAATCCTTACAATCAGAAGAAGTTTCTGAAGATGCTGCTGCTTGTCTTTTCTACAGTCAAATTTCTTTAGCTTGTCCATACACAGTAATTTCACTTGAAAGTTATCTGCCAGTACATACTCTGCTTGATTTCTTGCTGTTTGATCTGTAGCTCTGTACTGTGAGCTGGCTTTCTACTCTGAAGTTTGAGGGAAATGCTGTAACTCTGCTTTCTTTTCTGGAATTTCCTGTGTATTGGTTACTGCATTTCTTTTCCGTTCATAAATTCCTCCTTTAACCATGCAACATACCTGCAAAACAAACTTGTTTGCCATCTCTAGCCTGCTACTCTTCTCTATGAATTCCTAGTCATAAAGCTTTGTGTTGTCTGTGATGTGACAGTTTGACTTATCACTTGTATTTTTTTTGGAGTGGAATTAAGGGTTTGAGCTGCACATCTGGAAATGAGCAAGTTGGTGACTTCCAGTAGTGCCCTCCTGTATAGACAGCAACTTGAAGTCTGTGTCAGTTACCATTCCTGCAAGTTTAAGAGCTAGTAGATCCAGTCTTAGCAATAGAACAGGCTGTCCAGGGAGGTTTTGGAGTCGTCTTCTCTTGATATTCCAAACCCACCTGGATGGGACTGGGTGCCCCATGCTGTGTGTGTCCCTGCTGGAGCAGGGGATTGGACTAGAATGATCTCTAGGGGTCCCTTCCAACCTCAGCCATTCTGTGAGTCTTGAAATGTTCTTCAAATTCGGTCATTGAGTAGTGATATCTGGACTAACTTCAGTAGTGTTACATAAGTGAATCAAGTTCAACTCCTTGATTTTAGAACCTCAGAGGGATGGCTGGCAGGATACTAGCAGGATACTATTGTCTTCAGGGCAACTTGGTCTTCTGCTAAAGTACCTTTTTAAAGTCTGTATAGGGATTTCAGTCCTATGGCTCAGAGAATCAGAGAGCAGTGTTCTGTTAGCAGTGCTGATCTGATAAATATTGGCCACAAGAAGTGGTATTCCTAGCATCTAGCTTGGCAAGAGCTATTGGCCAGGCAGACCGTCAGCTGATGACAGTCCTGTAAATAGCTGTCCGTTTCCTTAATGCTTGTTCTTGGCAGTAGCCATTCTTAGTCTTACTGACTTGATGAGTTGTTGTTTTTTAACATTTTCTTCATTTTTCTTGTCCTGTGTGTTCTGATGTCTCGCAGATGAATGTGCTTATCTTGCCCTAAGTGGGTTTGCCAACATAACCCTTAAGAGCTGGTATGGAGCTATCTTTCCATCTTCTTGACAAACAAAGTTTTGCCTGGAGAAACAAAGTTAGTTTGGGGTCCTTATTCTGCCTTCATCACTTTGTGTGAGAACAGTCTCTACTAGACCTCTCTTTGCCTCCTCTGTATAATAGACTGCATTTAATGTGATAACTAACTTGTAATTGCACCCTAGTCTTGTATGATCTGTAGCCATCCCCAAGTTATAACAGCCTAATCTGGAGCTCCTGTATTACTCAAGTAAACCTCTGTAAAAGGAAGGAGTTCACTCTTTTAGTTAGGGGGTTGAGAGCAGGAACCTGTGCTCTTGGAGGATATTTTCTGTTTGCAAAACTAGTAAGGCTGATTCAGCCTCATGCTCTGACCCAAGCAGTGGCAGTTTATGGCAAGATACTTGAAGGAATTCGTAAAATGGAAAGTGGATGTTTCATAAATGGAGCAGATTTTTTTTAGGGGAGGCTCCTTTGTGCCGTCTTCTACTCCCACCTCTATGAGTGGGGGGAGCAAAAAGTGCTAGAAGGACCTCAGAAAAGAACAGAAGCTTGAGGAAGGTTGTATTGGGTACTTGAGTGATGGTTTCCAAAGGCTATTGAGACTCTAGCCTGGTGGGATGGATATAGTTCTGGGAAAGAGGCCTCTGGAGCAAGCATGCCAGTACCAGCATGTTGCCTTGAGAGGACCACAGATGGGACCATGAGAGGTGCCACCACTAAAGGAATGTAGACCTAGGTCTTGGTTTTGAAGTTTGGGACAGAGACTTAAAATACAAGTGTATTGGCAATTAGCTAATGGAAGAGAACAGATTCAAGGAGCTGAAACGAGATACAGCAAGTGACATGAATTGGTTGTCTTAGCAATCTTCTGCACCTACAATTCTGATTGCTCTGATGGGTGTATTGTCTCTAGTGCTTTTTTGTTTGTTTTCTCATGTGAATTTGAGGTTTTACTTTGATATCACTCTGAACTTGCAGGCGCTGTGAAACAGGTGAATTCTAGGAGGAAAGATGAAGCTGTGGTCTTTTAAATGAACACAATAGCATCAAGTCCTTCCTAAATCCATCAGGCTTCACAGCACATAAGCCAGGCAAAAGACTTAGGAAGGTCTCTGCTGTGTTGAGTTGGTTTGTTGGCAAAGGTATTGGACCTGTGACAACTTTTTTTACTTTCCTCTTGCACACTGTGGCAGAGGCTCTGCATATTCTGTGTTTAGGTCTGCAAGAAACATGTTGTGAGTTGACTTGGAGTAATCAAAAGGTCCATTTTTTAAGTAGCATTTAAGTAGTATTTATACTCAGAATATACTCAGAATTCAAGATGAAAGAAAAAAAAAAGACAGGTGTCTTGTTTGCAAGTGTTGCTTACTCTGATGCTTTCAGTGTGTTTTCCTTAAGGACTTAGTGGTGAGATTTGGGAGGCTGTAAGTCAATAACAACTGTCATGTATTTCTAAGAATCTCTGTATTGCCTCTGGTGCACTTGTAAACAAAGTGCACCATCAGCTCTTGTAAACAAATACTTGTACCCTGTAGGTCCCCAGAGAAGAAACAGAGGGGAACATAACTAGATGATCTCTAGAGGTACCTTGCAACCTTAACCATCCTGTGATTCTGTAATGGCAGGTCTTTGGGACAACATTTGTTCTGTTTCTGGACAGAAGTTACGATTTTTTCTGAGTAATTCCAGTGTGTTCTCTTTCAATAGAACTTGAAGTGTGGACAGGTATCTTATTATTGATTTGAGGTCTTCCTCCTTTGTGGAGGTGTTGAGGAAGAGAACACTTTGTACAAAGAGGCCCTTCTAGAGGTTTTTTTTTTGTGAATTTAGGGAGCGGTTTGCCTGATAGACTCTGAAGAGGAAGATGTTGGTTGGAGGGGTGGGAGGGCAGCTCTGACCCAACACTGATGCTGTGGGTACTTAAGCATCACCCAGCAATTGGATTTCACCCTGGAATCTAATTGTGTTGTTGGCCAAGAGTGTTTTTGGAGGGTCGCTTCCATGTTCTATATCTGTTCCCTCAGTTATGAAGCAGGGATATGAGTGGGGAGGGGGAAGAGGGAGGGAAGGAAGGGAGGAAAATACGGTAATTTGGGAGTTTTTCTTACAATGCTTCTCAGGATATAAATTGCTATTAAAGCGCAAAGGGTTTATTTCCATTATCACTGCAAAATCTCATTTGAATGCCCGATTCCAAATGACCAGTTTTGCTCATATCAATATTGAATAAGGAGGTTAATCTCTCTAACAATGCGTGAGCCTTTAAACTGACACAGCACTTCCTTCCTTTCTTTAGTTGCATGAGTTTCTCAATGTTGGCAAGGGGATTTCTGATGACATTGCACGAAGATTTCCAGTGTACGCTTTGGACTTCACTGACGGTATGTTGGCCCATGTTTATGGAAGCATTGGCCTGATTTTGAATTTTTCTGATACAATGTCCTGTTTAGTGTGCATTGAGTATGCTCTTTGATATGTGTAATAGCACTCTTTATTTCTCATTTGAAAACCTGTTGATAAAAACCTATAAACAGGCAACATGGTATGTTACAGATGAGAAGTTCTCAGTGTTCACTTAATGAAGACATTAGCTGTATGTAGAGGGTGTTTTTATTTCTCATTAAGCAATGAGATGATTAAATGGATTGATTATTGTCATGTGCAGACACAGTCAGCACCCTGCAATCTAATTAGTCAGCACTTGCCCAGTGGGCTCTTCCTGATAGATTTGCAAACCAGTGGTGATTGTGGTGATGCTGTGGGAGCTGGAAGTGCTCAAACAAGACTTAAGCTGTAGAAACTTCAGCTTAGTGCCTCTTAAGAAGAGAATATAGTTTGTCTGCTGTAGTGAGAGCCCAAAACAAACAATGCAGTACTTGTATTGAGCCTTGGGTTTCATGCTTTGTATAGCTCCCACCATGGCCACATGAATTTTGAGTCACTTTCTCCCTTTCCACTTAACCCTTAATTTTCGAAATCAAAAGTTTATGAAGCGTCTTCAGATCAAAGCATCAGACTGACATCAAAGCACAGATTGTCTTGGAATTTGCTAGTGTATTAAAGTCCCTGGAATCAAAACCAAAAAGCTTACCTGAAATAGTGGTGTGCAGGATAGGCGGGGATAATCCAGAACTGTTGAGCACATTCTTGCTGTTCCATTCTCCATACATGAAGGCGTGATCATCCTTGCACTCTCCCCATGCCTCTGGGAGGGGTTATCACCCCTGAGTTGGCATAAGAAAACAGGATGTCTCCTTCCTTGACAGTGTAAGCTCATGTGCCAAGCTAGGAGCCAGCATGGTAGGTGTGCAGATGTGTCCTTAACTCATCTGTTCGGACACGAACCACTGTGCCAGCGGAGGAGCATAGCAATCTGCTGCTCTGTTGGAGATGCTTTGTCTGGGGAATTGCTGAGCTCTGTTCCAGGGTGGTCACTTTGCCACCTCACAGCACTTCCAAAGTTGGCTTGATGTGTAATTTCTCCCACTGTGATGTCTCTTGCAGTCAGTGGTCTGCAGGGCGTGGTAGATACCGAACATCTACTCTGAGAAGAAGATAATGGGCCAAGCACATGGTGGGGTTCCAGATGGTTTCTCTGGGTGCTTTGTAACTGCTGGAATGAAGCAGTTTAAGATGCTTGAAGTGAAAAGGCAGGTTTCATTTGAGACTGAGCCATTAAGGCTGGAATCTCTGGGGACTGTGGACCTGCCCTGTGAAGGAAAAGGGACAAACTGCTTTAAGGACAGCAGTGAAGAGCCTGATTGAAAGGTCCTCACCCCCAGAAAACAAATTCAGAGATTGTGCCTTGCTAACACTAGATCTGGCATAGGACTTGAGCCCTTAACTTGCACGCTTCTGGAATGGACTCAGGATGCCTCAGTTCCATGGCTGTTGCTCTGTAGGGCTGTCAAAGTGTCAAACTGTTCATTTTAAAGAGGTAGTGAAGCAGTTCAGAAGGAATGTACTCCAGGCTTCCTCAGGGAGAATACTATGGGGACCCACACGCACTTCAAGCCAGAGTAATGTCTGCTTGTTCTGCCTGTGCTCTTTGTCATGCAGCATGTCATGGTCCTGTCAGAGCTGGAAATGCGTGTTCTGGGTCTGTAGACCCAGACTAAGCCATCTGTGTAATGCCTAGCTAAAGTGAGATTTTCAGCTATGGCCAGGTTAGCAAGCTTTCCCCAAAGCGCTCCCGGTAACCAATGCATATAGCAGACCAGACTTAGCCTAAATAAGGTGTGCAGATTAGCTGACTTCTAGTTATTAAGTTCTGATGATGAAAGGCTGTCATTTGTGGAATGAATATGACAAATATTCTGGAGAATTTGCTTGTGTAAAACATGAGAACCTTAAAAGGTGTCTGCATCACCGTACCGTTTCTGGAGAACTGAAGACAAACTCAAGAACTACTGCAACTCAATGGGAAGTGCTCACCTTTTAGCAGTTATGCTTTCAGGCAGAGTATGAGAGGGCAATTAAAATAATGGAATATGTTAATATGTGCTGCTTCCCAGAAAGTGGAAAGTGAGATGGATTCTTTGAGGATCTGTGTGGAATGCAAACCACATGGAGGGCTAAGCATCTGCTGTAAACCACCAAGAATGAAGGTGATCTGGAATATGAAATTCCTGGACTGTCTCAAAGCAGCAGAGTACCAGAACATTGGGGATTTCAGCCATCCAAATATGTGCTCTCCAGACAACCACATGCATCATCAGAGAGATCCGGGCTATAAAGATGCTTTTTGAAAAATATTTGGAGCCTCGAAGTTTTCAATCTGAGAATCATCCTGTGGCTTTGGTTTAGACAAACTGATTAGGAGCAAGGAGATAACACAGTTTTTGTAGGACCATGGAGTGTTTTGTCAGTTGGATGCTTGTGTGGCTGGGCTTGCACTGAGCAAAGGTATCTGTTAACTGATCCTTATCCCTCATGACTTGGGAGGGGACAAGAATAATATCTAAAATGTGTATGTGCTTGGGGGGTGGTTTGGTTTTTTTTGGTTGCTTTTCTGTCCAGGTTAAGAACTTTTGAAGTTTAGGTCTGACTTAGATTATGGAAGTGGGTTCTGATGTTGTGGTGTGTGGTTTTCAGGGTGTTGCTTTTGGCTGCAGTTTGGCTTCCACAATTGAATGTGCAAAGATAAGGAAGTGTTTTCTAAGCTTTTGCTGTGAGACTTGAGTGTGGGTGCCTTGTAATAGCTGTCTTAGCAGGAACATCTGAAGATGAATTGTATTGAATGTAAAAGCTTCTAACTCACTTGAAGTTGGAGTTAATTTGTGTAGTCTTTTATGAATGATTGCAACCCTTATTCATAGAATTCTGCTTTTCTTTCTTTTTTTTTTTGTGCAGCTCTATCCTGAGCCTATCAGCAGGCACAGGGTGCTTGCACACTTACATTACTACTCTTCAAAATGAACACTAGGAGCTTCTTGAAACTTTGTTCTTCTCAGACTGGTTTGAGGGTACAGAATCTGCCTGGGTTCTGCTACAAATTGTCAGCAACTTAAAATGACTACCTTTACTCTCAGAATATTTCCTGCTGCAGCACAGAGGAATACACTATAAATGCTTATGTATGTAGTGTCTGGGCTATCTGGGGGGGATTTTTGAGGTGTCTGGTATTTTGTTGAGTTTCAGCCCTATAGAAACCCTAGTTTAGGAGCCTTCACCCTCATGCCTTAAAGGAGAGTTGAGGTCTCTTCTGAGTCCCCTTTTCTTATCCTTGTCCTCAGCATATCTTGATGTATGAGCAGCTTGACTGGGAATGTGGATTCCTCTCTGTCCTTGGTCCTGCAGAGGGTCTGTCACCAGCTCATGACCACATCAGCTAGCAAAGGCCTCCAGCCTTGGTGCTACTGGGGGTTTGCTGTGGTCATGTCTCTGAGGTGTCCTGTGCTGTGGGTATGGCTAGAAGCAGGAGCTTAAAGCTGCTAGGATAAAGGTGATTTGCAAGCTTTGGCAAATCACATGTCACAAAGGCAAGCTTTCATATTGGCCACTGGGGCTTAAACCTGCTGAAATGTTGACTGCAGCTCTGCTGTAGGGTGTCCTGAACCTTTTCTGACCCATTTGTCTGGCTGCCTTGCTTAGCAGAGGTGTGTGTTTGTGGAGAAGAAATACTCCCTTTTACTCTTCCCTGGGGCCTCATTTGCCCTAGGTCATGTAGGGAGCTCTTGCACTGCCCTGTGGCCCTTCTTTCTTTGCTTGACATCAGCTCAGTGTGAAGGTTTAAAGCCCATTTGAGGAATAATTTGTTGGATATTTTTAACTTGTTATTTGTTTTAATAGGTGTGGCCTTGACAGTGTAGTGCAAAACACTGGAATGAAACTTATTTCACATACGATATTTCAGAGACTTGGGAAGGAACAGTAATAGTTGGATGTTTCCCAGAATGCTTTCCTCAATTTTGAGGCAGTAAACCTACAATTAGGCTTAAGGAACTCTTGTCCCAGCTGCTGTGTCTCTTGGTCATTAACTTATTGGTGTAGAATGTCAAGCAAAGTCTGACCAGTAATGCCTGGTGTTCTAACATCTCCCTTAAAAATAAGGCTTTTCAAAAAGTTAAAGCAAAATAGAACAGTCATACTGATGAACATAATTACTTCCTATTTCAATGTGTAGATGCACCTTAATTTCAAGGGATTTCATCTGTAATAGCTACTCAGATTTCACAGCTGGAGTGTGAGTTGATGTTTTTGGTGCTACAGATTGTCACTGCAGTTAGTGACACATTTCTCAGAGGCTAAACTACGGAGCCTCTTGCAGATCAAGTACTGTCATAGTGCAGCCCATCTTTAAAATGAAGTAATATCAGTCTCTGGATTGCAAAATACCTTTAAATACTCATTTGGATATTGACTTTAATCACAATATACCTTTTGCCTTCTTAATGCTAGAATTTAGTGGTAGTGTCAGGTGAGTCTCTAGAACTCAGTATCTGCTCTTGATTTTAATTAAAGGGTGGCTGCTCATGTTGGCAATGGAGACAACAGCTAAAGCAAACTGAACATGTCCTTTCACAAAGTGAGTTTGGGGCCCACCAGAAAGGACTCGGTCATTTTTCCAGCCCAAAATCTCCTGGGTAAGATGTGAGGAATACCAGGTACTGGAAAACTTAGGTCCAACCATGATATTACATAAGGACCCCTGCAATAAGTAGTGAATCCTCCTGTACTGCTTGCTTTGAGGATTGAAGCTGAAACTAAAATCCATATATGAGCTTTTGATGTTGAACTTTGAGGCTTTTCCCACCATCTCTCAATATAGTTTATCTAGGTGCTTGTCTTTTAGGAAACACCTCATCTCTTAAAAATCATTCTGCGCTCAGCAGATCAGCATTGACAGAATTTGTCACTCGTTCTGGTAACTTGTTGTGTTTTGTTTCCTATGAACGTTTTCAAAGGTTTCTATCACTGCTGTCTCTGATCTTGCCTCTATTTTTCCCTCTTGGAAAGAGTCCTTTATCCAAAAAGCCATTCCGAGTGGATTACTTGGACAAAGATGTGAATCTCTACTTGTAAAACTACCACTTTTTCTTCTTTTGGCTCTGCCAAGTCTTTCATCATCTTTAAAGATCTCGGGGCACTTCAGAGTGTGAGGGATGAGCTGTTGGACTTGAACTCACATGAGAACTCTTCATCTGTAAGAAGTAAATTTCAGACCTTGTGGTTGCCAAAAGTGGTCAGGAATGTGGTCTGTGGTTTCTGAATCTTCAAAATAAACTGAAAGGAATTCTGCCTTGCAACAACTGGTCCCATGACTCCTGGAAGGTCAGGCTCACATATGCATGCTTGAGATGTCCCCTCATCTCAACCTCTTTCTCTTTTCTCAAGGATGCTGAGCACGAGAAGTCCTATCTGTGTCTGTTCCTCCCATGCCTGAGAATGGGAGCCATCACCTGGCTCCCATTCCTACTCACCTGGCAGGCTGATCATTGGAAACTGGTTTGGGTTTTTAATCTTCTGAGAGGCTGTTATCTGTGCTCGGCAGATGCTGCAGCAAACAGATATCAGATAAGATCCTAAAGTGGCTGAGTGATTGCTTTTCACACTAGCTCTGCTGCAGTTGTGGTGACACTCAGATTTTTCTCAGTGTTGCAGGAAGAGCCTCAGACTCAATGCACTTGTTCCTGATTCAGCTCCTTGCAGCCTAGTTCCTTAGGCAATGGACTGATGGTAGCAAAGGCTTGGGGGACATCAAGTAGGGTCAGGTGCTGCATGACAGTTAACTGCTGTAATGTCTTCCAGAAGGTGAAACTGGACAACTCTACCTCAGCCTAAGGATCTTGCAGTGGAGACACCATGAAGCATTGAAGACCAAGGGCTGTTAGGCTTTGCAAAAGCAGGTCTGGGTTGTATCTTCCACAGAGGTTGCTCAGTAAAATGGTTTATCTCTGCAGGCAATATCAGCTGCTGCCATCTCAAATCCTTTCTCTTGCAATGTGATACAAGTTCACTGCAGATGGACCTTGACCTGAAAACAGGGAAGGAAAGCTACTTCGGAGGCCCTTAAATTCATATCATGATGCTTTAATTCCTTTCTGGTTACTTTTGTTTTGGCCTGGTGTGTTTTTTTTCTGATGAAGATGGGAGGGACTGAGTAGATGGGGGTGGAAAAAGCATTCTTTCAGAAAGACCTTTTTCAAGCAAAACCCTTAATGTACACATTCCTGACCTCTTTGCTATTAGTTTCTGTAAGTCTGTTAGTACTAATTGGCTCCGCATAGTGCGTTACTGATTCAAGCCTATAACCTCAGATTTCTGCCTAGGGAAAAATGAAATGCTTCACTTTTCTGCCAGAGCGTCATGAGTTGGAGACACAAGCATCACAAAGCTATTGAAGGCGTATCACAGAATACCTATGAAGTTGATACTAAAAAGGCAGGGGATGGAGGGAGATTATCAATCCCAAACTTGTGGTTTATTCGTTGATCTTCCAACTCTTCTAGTTTGGCAAAACCAGACCTTTCCAGTGTTTCCTGTTGGTGATGCCAGAAATGGCATCATCTGTTGGCATGCTGGTGCTTCCAGCTCTGATCCCAGCTGAGCAAAAGAGCATGGTTGTGCAAAATGAAATGTTCAGTTACCTTTGTTTAAGGCTTTCCCTTCCCCTTCTCCCCTATATCTCTCAAATGATTCTAATGGTAGATGAAGCTGTTTTGAGCAGTGTTTCAGTGCTAGAGAAGCATGCAGTACTAATGCTCCTTTTGTTATGGTTTATGCCAGGTGTTATTGGAAACAACAAGGCTATAGGAAAATACATCACAACCATGATTTTTCTGTATTTTGCCTGCCTCCTTCCATCTATAGCATTTGGGTCACTCAATGATGAAAACACCAGAGGAGCTATTGGTAAGTTGGTCCACTTTGAGATACAAAGAACAGATGCACATGTGTTCAAGTTGATTAGACTGCTCTAGTTCGTGAAAAGTTTGGGTCATTTTCCTTGAAGTAAATATCACCAAAGGCCTTTCTCACTCTTACATTCATGACTTTTTCAAATGGTTTGGAAAACCACACACACTTTTCATGGTATAATATGACCGAAAGATAGAAGCACAGTATTTTTATGAATAATCCCGTATCTTATAGCTATGCAGGAGTTGCCTGCAGTATCTTCCTGGTAGCTCCCCTGCTTTAGATCTCAATTTGGATGCCAGTCCCCAAGCAGTTTTCCTGCATGCTGCCTTGTGCTGTGGCACTGAAGCCGTTTAAGCTGCAATTGCAGTTCATAGGACTCCTTGAAATCTTGCCCTGAAGGTCTCAGTAAGGCTCGTTTAAGGTTTTATAGTGTTTTTGAAATTCCTTTCATAGTCCAGCATCTGAATCTTGACTGCCTCCTAAACTGTTGGTACAAGTGTTCTGTTCAAGGGTCACTACTCTTTCTCAGAATGTCTTGCCTTTAAATATTACCATGAGTCTTTTGCACTGATGGGTTATGAAAGCCAACTGTTTCTCAGTGACATTGATATAAAAAAAATATTTACCATCTTTTCCAATTGCTTGTAGATGTGCAGAAGACAATCATTGGCCAGTGTATCGGAGGGCTGCTTTATGCCCTCTTTTCAGGGCAACCTTTAGTTGTGCTTCTAACTACAGCTCCTTTAGCACTCTACATTAATGGTAAGTTTACAGAATACGTACATTGTGACTAGTGTTATTGTAATTAGGGGAATGGGACATTGTCTAAGAACTGTGTGATCCTGAGCATTCTTTATGTTTAATAAATCAGGGGTACTTCTGGTGCTGAGGGAGAAGGGAGTAATCTGATGCAGGCTTAAGGAACATTGGTTTCTGATGGGATCATCCAGTACGGAAGAACAATTTCATAAGAATGAGCATTTCTTCTGCTTCGGGGAGGAGAAAACTTTTCATTTGGTTTTCTCGTGTGTCTCTAACAACCATGAGAGCAAAAGCCTTGAAACAAGGCTTCTTTTTTGGTCTGAAAAGTTGATAGGTGGACTTCCAGCTGCAGTTGCAAGCTGAATTTTGTGATCTAGAGGTGTGAAGGAGCAAACTTGAATCAGGATCTCTAGAAGCAGGCAGATGAGCTCTGGTTAGTGTAAGGCATGAGGTCTTAGCCAGCAATGCAGTGACTGATGACATACAGTGCAAAAGCAGATACCAAAACCCTAGATCAACACCGTCTCTGAGATACCAATAGCCCAGGAAGGCAAATTCCAGTAGCTGATTTCATGGCTTTGTCCCCTAGAAGGAGCACTATAAGTAGCATGAGGGCATATTTTCGAAGTGTTTGCCACTGTCTTTAGAGATGGAGGGGAAAAAAGTCTATTTGAATTGGTTCAGTGTCTGTTCCATGCACAACCACACAAGAAAAATCTATCTCTAGATAGAGAGACTCTATCACAAGCCTTGTTCAATGCTTGGGATCATTCCTGACTCTAGCTTACTTGTGCCCATCGAATAGGATAATGCCTCAGTGTTCCGTCTCGAGTTGTTTTTTTTGCCATCAAATAGGTAGGAATTTCAAAGTGGTAGTGACAAAGCTTAATCTGATGCTTTTACCTACTTTTTCAGTCATCCGAGGAATTTGTGATGACTACAACTTGGATTTTAATGCTTTCTATGCCTGGATTGGACTGTGGAACAGCTTTTTCCTGGTGATGTACTCCCTCTTTAATTTCAGTCTTCTGATGAAGCTCTTTAAAAGGTAGCTATTTTCAAGAAGTCATATTTTGATCAGTTTATTCAGAAAATGGAAAAATTATACATTCCAACAAGCTCCTTAATTATAAACTTGCTACAAAATGTATTTTATGACATGAGGCTAGTATCATTTCAGCTTATTGTTCCAGCTTGAAAGGAGCTTTTACAGATTCACTGGGGTTTGTTTCCTGAGCTGGAGTCTCAAATTGGTGTATTTTCATGTCAGTGCATGAATATGCTGATTTTGTTAGAATGGACTTGAATGCAGATCCTGCTACTAGCTGTATTCATGTCTTTTTTCCCCATAGGTCAACAGAAGAAATAATTGCACTTTTTATATCTATCACTTTTGTTTTTGATGCTATCAAAGGCATTGCCAAAGGTAAGTCTTGCAACAGTGCTCTTTAGATCTCTGCTTAGCTTAACTATTCAAGGAAAGTGTGAGGCTAAAAATACGTGTGATGCTTGCTTGTTCCATGTCTGCTCATTCAGAGTATTCAGGAAAAGATCAAAGTCCCATGAAGCTGTAGCAGCCTTGTGCCAGCACTTGGATATGTCAAATGTATATATTCATTAGTTAAGGTTTTAACTTATTAAATGGATAACCTGTATTAATGATGCTGGGAAAGCCTTTCTCTGGTATTAACTGGGTTCCAGACCAAAATAATGCAGTCTGATTTTTTAATAATATCTGCAAGTCATACTTTTTCTTGATTACTCAGATTATTACAGCTGTGACCATATGCAAAGGGGAGTTGAGATGGGTTGAGCTTACACATTTCTGTGAGTTTGAAGGGTTTTTCTGTAAGGCAGTGTAAGGATGGTGGGGCCTGCTAGCCTGTCTAAAGCAGTCAGTTCTGCTATTTCCAGCTACTTGGTCCCTATTTGTGGCTTAACTTCTGAATGCACGCCTAGGGATACAAAACCAGCAGTTTCATGTGCTAATCTCTGGCAACTTTCTACTTACCAGGAGTTGCAATGCGTATTTCTGAGGAAAAAAAATAAAAAATAAAAATAAAGTGCCATGCAGATGGCAGTCTGTCTGCTCATCCTGACAAGGAATTGGATGAGTCAAATTGCTTGCTTTATGATCAGTTGTCCAAAAGCCCCAATGTCTGGGCTATCTCCTGGAATCCTTCATGCCGTACCTAGCCATGCTGAGCAAAACTTCCATTTTCCAGATTGTTGAACTTGGCTCTCTATGGTGCCTTGCGTGCAAAGACAAACACCTTCAAAGAGAAGGTTTAACACTGCAAAGCAGTTAAGTGAGATGTTTCCTGACTTTATTGAGCATCCTTAATTGCCTTTTGAGCATATGCTCTAATGGTGCAGTCAGTGTTTTTTCCCCTGCAGAACACCTGTGTTTTTCAGATACCCTTTCCTGATGGATAAGGAAAAACTGTTATGTGGTATTTTCTTCAGTGCTCAATACACAGGTCTATTTACATGGTATATGTTGTTAGTACCCTGGTCTGGGTGCACTGGACCATTTCCCTGGGGCACTAAGGTGTTGCTCACCGAAATATTTAAGGGATCTAATAATTTATATGAGGTCACAGTGCTTTTGTGAAGTGCAGATATGCCTTGCTGTAGTCTGGCCCTGGGATGCAGGTTAAAGGACCAAAGCATCTGTTCATCTTAGCTGACAGGCATTCAGGAACATATAAATAGTATTTTAAAGGATTGCTGAGGGAAAGGGAGAGGAGTTGGGAAGTAACTAGTGTGATTATCCCATGTAATTGAGTAGAGCTGAGCTTATAGGGAGTAGTAGTAACAGATCAGTACCTTGTTTGCCAACTCTCATTGACTTGAGCCACATGTGCGTGTTCAACATACGAGTAAATGGGACCTCAGGTCAAATCAGGTTGTCAAACCCAGAAAATTGCCCATGATCTGCCAGTGTCACGTGGTGAAATTAGGGACAGAACTTGGGGACACACTGCTTTTGGATGTATTTTTCTCTGTTTTCATAGCACTGGTCTGCAAGGTACCATGTACAGGAAAGACAGGGGGAGGATGCAGTCCCACACAGAGGAATTTGGACGTGTGCGTCCTCACTCTCCCAGTGACACTCTGTTTTCGGCTTGTGGCCCAGCCACCTAAGCTGTGTTTGTTTGATCTTGACATCTGCACTCTGCAGGAAACAGCTACGAGCTGGCTGAAGCAAACAACAGCAGCTAGTGTTGTTGGAGGGAGCCTGAACATGCACCGTGCTTGAGGATGGCTGTGTCGGGGAGAGCACAACTCGTTTTGCAGTGTGCTCTGAATTTGGGCAGTCAAATTCACTTAACTTTCTGTTATTAAATAACTACATGTGCAAAAATTTAATATTTTTATAGAGTCCTTATTGCAGGACAAAGGTCTTTGCTGGCCATGCTGGCATGTTCTTGTTGCAGTAGCTAAAATAGTAACTAAGTTGGAAAGTTAGCCTCAGCCTAAGACTTAGCAGAGCTACTTACCTGGTTTTGAAGTAGTGAGCTGAGCTGAACTCACTATGATGTAGGATGTGTAGCTGTGGTTAGGCTTAAATACACCAAAATTGTGCTCGGTCTTAATCTCTGCTAGGCCGTTTAGGTTTAAGTGAGAAGTTCTGAAACCCTGAATGCATCAAAGCTGTTTTACTTATTTGAATCCTAATCTAAATACAAAGGCATGAAAAATTATCCTGCGTAGCTAGGTAGTGGTGTGTGCTGTCAGTTTATCATATGCTCAATAATTGTGCCTGTATCTGGACTTAGTAATGCTTAGGAGCTGCTGAGACAGGGTCTTTAGCCCTGGCCACCTGTTAATCCTCAGGAAATACCCCCTGTTACTGTTTTTTGTTATTACGAAAATGTCCTTTAATGTGCAGAGCAGGAAACTCTGAATCCTCCAGCCTGCTTTGTGCTGGGGTACAGGTCACAGCAATGCTCCAGGCCTCATCTTACCTTGCTGCAAATTAGGCGGGGGTGTCTGGCTTGCCTGGACGCAGCTGGGAGGATGAAGGGAGGAAATAACAGCGTGGCCCTGTCCCTGGCACGCGATGCGGAGTGTCCATGGTGCTAACGCAGTTCATAGAGATGGTCCTTGCAGGGGGAAAATGTTCTTGTGGTTAAATGTGCTGTTATCACCTCATTTCCAGCTGCCTTAAAGCAGATTGAAAGGGAAAAGCTTGAACCATGAACATTCCTCAAGGATGTTTAAGCTTATGTACAAAGATGTTAAATATGAAATAACATATCTTATTTCGTGGCCTGAATGCCCTATTGACACCATCTATTGGTCGAGTATCTTGATGTTTTAAAAAATAAGAGCACCAAGTAGGATTTTTACTCATATAAAAGTATCATTGTGCTTAGACATAGGATATTTTATACCTGGATTTACATTTGTATTTTAGATTTATTGATATTTGTATTAGGATCTCTTTCTAAGAACAGTTAGGCTTAATTTTGCCTGCTTTTCTATGTAGTTGTTGATGGGAAGGGTAAAGGTTGCATTTTTCAGAAGCTGCATGGAGGGAAGGGTTGTTAACCAGGAACGTTAACCATCGAAGGGTTTGGTTCCTGAACCCTAGCCTAAAAAGGGCAATTTTGGAAAGTTTGAGTTTTCTCTTGTGCAAAGCCTGATGGGGTATCTTCACTAAAGGAAAGATAGAAACTGCAAAGCTCAGAAGGGTTTGTTCCCTACCTCTCACGCCTTCCTGTTGGTGTGCAGGAGTTGCCTACTCCTGTCTTCACACAATCCTGGTTTGCTCGGGCTGCAAAACCCAACTTGCATCTTTTGGATGTGCTCGTTCCTTGTGGTTCCTCTTTCCCAAAAGAGGAAACCGTCTCATTGACACTTGCATATACTTGGAGCTTTTCAGTGCCATGGAAATGGGGATGTGACAGATACGTACCCTTTAAATGCTCAAGAACAAGAGTGTATTTGCCTAGCTGTTAATTGTGTTTATAAATGACTCTGAATTAACCTAATGTAATTACGGACAGTTCCAGAGGCATTATTGAGTCTTTTACAGGTTAACTTTAGATGCTGTGTAACTCTATTTGCAGTGTAATTTAATGTGTGGCATGCAAAACCTGGGAGACCATTCAAATTTATTAAATCTGGATCAAACTCAAGCAAGTTGCTACTATGCATAGCACAGTTTGCTTAAGGATTTGGGTAGCTTACCCATTTTTATTTTTTTCCAGAGTTTCTGATGCAATTTGTTTAGCAGATTGCAGAAAGGACATGTTTCGCTTAAACTTGTATTTCGGAGCAGTAATTCCAGTGTCAAGGACTAAGTTCTATAAAAATTAAGCACTGTGAGCCTTACACTTCAAAAATGGTGCTTAAAATTAGTGTACCTTTTACCTGCTAAAGTAACTGCAAAAGAAATCTCTAAAACGCTGGCTTTGTAAGAAATGGCTCTCCTGAGTCTTTACTGTTTCGGGGGGTAGAGCTATAAAATTGGTAAAGCTGAACGTTAATAATACTGCATGATCAAGCAAGAAAGAACCACATTATTTTAGTTGCTTTGATTGTCACAAACCTATCCTAATGCTTGCCTGTTGGTTGTTTGTACAGTTTTTAAGAAATATTACTACTATGGGCGCACAGGAGACAGTTACTTGGAAAAAGCACGAATTGATGCTATTCCAAGCTTCGGCATCAATACCACCTTCTTGATGAACTCATCAGTGAGCAGATCCATGTCCCTAGAGAATCAAACAGGCACTCATGATGTGCATTATGGACGTGAAACTGCCGTCCTTAGTCTCATGTTGATGTTGGGTACCCTTTGGCTTGGTCATACGCTCTATCAGTTTAAGAAAAGGTGAGTTGCTTTAGTCTTGGAGCTCAGAATACTGATTATTTCATATTACCCTTAAGAAATTGCTGGTGATTCTGACCCTAATTTTGGACACCAGTGCAAGCAGGTGGAACTCTTCCATTAGCTGAAACAGAATCCAAAGCTGAAGGAGAACTGGGCTGGTCACCTGACAGCTGGTGGTGGTAGCACAGAATGTCCAGTCACTGGAAACTTCTATGTTTGGTATCACAAGTGTTCTCTAGAAAGCTTTGAACCATATTTTTCACATTGGAACTCTTGTGACTTTCCCTAATTAGGAATTGATTCATTTTTGGAGGGGTGGGAGGGCAACATCCATAATAACACTAAGAGATTTCCTGGGACGAGACCTGCACAATGCTCTTCAGTCATGCCCAACTCTAATGGGAGTGTCACTGCTGTTTTCTTAAACTCATCACTTTAAATGCTTGAGTAAGCAAATAAGCAAGAAGGGAAATTAGGCACAAATACAGTGGTGCTGGAAGACTCTCTTCTAGCTTGTATCTTAGCTTCTTGCCTCTTTTAAGTCTTAACTTATTTTCATCAGCCTTGGAAGGCTAGATCCCAAAGAGCCTAGGCCTGAATTAAAGACTTTAATTCTTCAGTCCAGCATCTCTAGGATGGCAACAGTGGACAGAATACTCATTTGTTAGAAATGTAACGTGATCTGTTATGAGCAGTTATGCCATCAGTGTGATGTTGATGAGGATTTTTTTGTCTTAAATTGCAGCCCATATTTGCATGCAAGAGTCCGTGAAATTCTGTCTGATTGTGCCTTACCGATTTCAGTCCTGACTTTCTCTGTTGTGGGCTCCTATATCTTCAAGGAAATAGAAAGTAAGTTATCTTGTTGTTTACTTAAAGTCTGGGGGAAAACATTTAAGTTATGAAAATTTCTTGGTAATGCACTCGTTTTTTCAAAATCCCAGTGCTGCTGTGTAATTTCCTAAATGTGTATGAAGACAATCCTGAATTTCTTGATATTAGATTTAAATCATTCAAAAATCCAATCAAAAGAGGCTGTTCTTTTTCTTGCTCTAGAAAAAAAAATTAAGTCTGTCTTTCAGTCTGAATGTAATCTAAAGTATGTATCTTTACCAGAAATTGTTGATTTTTATTGTAAAACAACAAAGACCAGGGTAATTAGTAAGCAGGAAGGGTTGCTGCCGATTTTCGATTTTGCAGATGTAGGGTTGATGATCCCAGTCAGTCCTGTTTGTCTCCACTTTACGTCTTCCTAATTTAGGTGAAATGGTGCAGAGCATCTGGGCAGCTCTAAGTTACATGAGGAAATCTAAAAATGATACACCATTCATTGGCCAAATAGATCAACTTTTCCATATCAGGAAGCGATAATGGGGACAGGAATTGCATTGTCCCATGCTGACGTGAGTAGGTGATGTGAGGAAATGTATGGAAACAAATAAGAAATTACTTTTTTTAATGGCCATTTCATCCATTTGGATTGTAAAATGATGCATTGCCATGTGCAGCTTGTTCCTAGTGATGGATTTCTTCCACTGGCAGAAAAAGGCACATTTATATTGAAGTGCCTTGCACAGACTTTTGGATACAGGCAAGTTTTAAAAATGCCTCCGAGTAAATTAACTGTGCAAAAAGTCAGCAGTTGGTTAGAGTTAAGGACTTCTAATCTAAAAATACCTTGCATCTGTAGGAAACTCGTCTCTTGTTTCACAAATATGAGCACCACTTTACTAGAACCAGCTATAATCTGTCAAAGCAGGATGGTATCCAAGTTGTAAGGGCAGAGAGAAAAGCTAACCCTAAAAGTGCTAGATGAGCCTATTTTTTAAGCCTTCTGGCTCTCATATGCCAGAGAACATAATGTGTCTACTGTGTTGATTTCTCCATAGTTAATGGCAGGTGAAACATGACTCAACTCCATGCTGATAGTTGGATACGAAGGTGCAGCTTAATATCGTTCCTCTCCTCTTTCCAGTGTCCAAATTTAACTACAACCCATCCGAGAGCTTGTTCGTGCTGGCCCCGGTCCGGTCTCTCTCCATTGGGTCGGTGATGAGCGCCATGGGGCTGGGATTCCTCCTCTCGATGCTGTTCTTCATAGAGCAGAACATTGTGGCCTCGCTCACCAACGCCCCGGAGAACAGGTAATGCTTTGGGCATTTCCTCTGCCTCTACTGAGGGCAAAGCTTGAATGTTCCCAGCACCACCATTGCTGATGTTCTTGGTGACCCAATGGTTCAAATAGAGTGATCTTTGTGTCTCTGCATTGTGCGGTGGGCTTCCGTTTTCAGTTTTTACTGCTGAAATTTCGTTGACTGAAAAGCCATGGTCAAAAATATATGGCAGTATCTTAATCTGGGAGAAGTGGTTCTGGTTTCTCCAGAGTGGTCTCTTATTCGGGATGTTGCTGTGCTCAGTCTTCTGCTGCACCACACTGAGGGAATAGTAATCTGCTGAGTGGAACATGTACATGTTGCTATTACTGAAAAAAACATAAATTCAGAAGATTAATTCTACCAATCCAGTGTGAGTGAGCGATAACTAATGAGAATTATTACTACCCTGTTCCCTCTTTTCTTTTGCTAAATTCCCCCTCCAGACTCAACTTTGACCACAGCTTGTTCGGATCAGGAAAGATGCTCAGTGTCTCTTCTTTAGAAGTTCTCTTGTGGAGATAGAAGTAGCACTTTGGACACTTTAGGGCATTAAACAAAAGGGTAGTAGTGTGGCAATGAATCAAAAATTGCAAAACATCAATGAGCTGAGTTCCTGATTCCCTTGTGGGAATGTTATGTAGCACTAGCTGTTTAGTGATTGACTGACTGATGTGGTCACTTCTATTGCCCTTGGTGTATGGAGAATTTAATGTACAAGTCGGTCATCCGTAGCAATGTCTTAGGATCATGTGCTGCACTTGAACATCAGAGAATTCATCTTTTTGAGCTGTTAGTTTGTGACTAATTTGGAAGATGGAGGCAGAGTAGAACAGTGTGTCTAATGTATTTTCACTTTTATCTGATAGGTCTGATTTATGTGCAAACTTGAGCCAAGATTTTACAGTATTAAAATATTCCCTTTGAAGTTTTTGTGCCAACTGTGATCAGATATGGTATCAAAAATGAACATATAGGACGCTTTTTCCAGGGAAACGACCCTGTCTCAGGATTTTTCTGTTATTGTAATGTGTGAGAGGGTTTTCTCCTTAAATAAGCTTACATTAACATTCTCTATTGTAACAAGTTTTATTGGCCTGGGAGAGAGATGAGCACAAAAGTGTTCATACTACTTTGATTTTCTTTGGTCACTTTAATTTTCCTCTCCTATTATATCCCATAAATTTGTAATATAAATTTGCATAAATTTGTAATATAAGTAGGTCACATTTTCTTTACATAGATCTCAAACCTACCATTAGTGTCCCACTGAAATATAAAATATTCTTTGCAGTTTTTGTAGTATTTTTCATAATGCTTAATAATGGGTTGTGCATAATTCTTCATAAAATTGTGAGGCTGAGCTTGTGCTTGATCAGGTATCAGGGCATGTTCCTCTAGTGAAGAAAAGCTAGGACTTCTGCTTTTGATACCATCATGGTATGAAAATATGAACATCTGCACCTGTAGTTCTGCAGGTACAATGTGTTTTTTTACAGGTACAGTAAAAGGAAAGCATTGTTAATGCCCTCCAAATATAGTGATTTCTTCCTGAAGAATAAATGAGGAAAATGCCTAGAAATGCCCTCCTGCACTTCACTAAAGAGTAATCAATGCCAAAGAATAATCAATGCAAAATATACAGGGCAGACAGTGGGAGCATTGAGCACCATGGTTATAATCCAGCATAAGGCAGCAGGGAAGCTCAGATCTCATCTACTCTCTTATCAGCATTGCAAGGCTGCTGAGACCAAAGAGTATCCCAGGGGAACTAAAATGAGGCTGGTATTAGATGCCTAGCTTGGATATGCCAAGCCCTCCTAAAGGGGCAGAAAGGGCAATCGGACAAGAGATGAATGCCCTGGGAATGCTGAAAATACTTTTGCCCTGAGTAAGCGACATGTGAGCTTGGGCTGTGCTCTCAAAGCATGAGCCAACATGGGTGCCGTGTCTACAACCATGTTGTCTGCAACTCACCCTTCTTTCAACTTTGGAGATGTTGCAGTGTAGACATGTCTCTCATCTGGTCATTGCATGGCCTTTTCTGTCAGCGAAGGTGGGCACTTTCTGTGAGGTGGTGATTTTTGTTCAAAAACTGAATTCCACCCAAATTGTTTGCCTAAGCTTTGACATTTGAGATACTCTGGGTATCCTAAGATCTCTTACGCATGAAGTTTTATCTTCTAGCCCCATGACCTAGAGCAGGGAGGTTGGACTAGATGATCTCTAGAGGTCTCTTCCAACATGAACTGTTCTGTGAACACTTCAGATGGCTCGTAGGTACCGAGATGAGCCTGTTTTGGGTGGGATGAACCCACCTAAATTTCTGTCTGAGCTCTCTCTCTAGTTGCCGGTGCCTAAAGATCAATTCAGCTAATCCCTTGTAGCTGTTGTATCAGGGTGAGCAGAACTGCTTTCTGTGCCCTGCTGCCCAGGTGCAGAAACAGGGCTCTATATCTTGACAATAAACATCTGAGAGTTAAATCTTTCAGGGTCTCTTTCTAAACTTTGCTCAAAACATCTGAGTTGTTACTAGCTGACCATGTTCAAGAAGGCTACAGGCTTTGCAAAACCAGTAAGTTTAAAGTAGATGCAATGAAGTGTTAGCAGCCACTCTCTAACACTCCTTACACAGTGAAAGAGAAATAGCCAGACCCTTTGTGAAGGCTGTTAACCTCCATCTCCTCTAACAAAGTGGAAAGCACCCTGCGTTCACCCAAGTTAGGAGCCTGTTGTCTGGGTTGACTATCAAAGAGAAGATGATGCTTAATGAATTCATGTCCTATTTTCTTACCGTGCAGTGACACTGACGTAACCGCGGTGGATTGCTCTGTTCTGAGCACACGTGCAGCAGCTTCTGGGTCTGCTTGTGGGAAAGGCTGGAGATCAGGATTAAAAGCAAGAAGGTTGGGCAAAATCCAGGGTCTGTAGTTCTGCAAACTACACCTAGATTTCTAGGTAATGCCTCTGTGGGCTCTGCCAGCAGAGGTACCTGTAGTATTTTGAGTGGACACCACAGTAATTGGAGCTGCAAAACACTGATGAAATTTTCATGAGCTGTTTTAGTGGCTTGCCTTCCTGCTCAGGGTTTTTCTTTCAAAGAGATGGTCTTTTCCCAGAGCAGCTATCAGGGTTCACTACCTGTGGCTTTCATGTAGTGTAGCCTGTAAAGCAGGAGATATGTGAAATTGTGCTGTGTGTGGAATGAACCTCAGTGTCTAGCATTAGGGCTCCCTTCAGCAAGGGTGGCCCCATCACTGTTAGAAATGCTAAAAACTTCCATGAACTTGCTAAAAATGCTAAAAACTTCCTGTTTCAGGTTGGTGAAAGGAACAGCCTATCACTGGGATCTCCTGCTTGTTGCACTGATCAACACAGGGCTGTCCATCTTCGGCCTGCCGTGGATCCATGCTGCCTTCCCTCACTCCCCAATGCACGTCCGTGCTCTGGCCTACGTGGAAGAGAGGGTGGAAAATGGACACATCTATGAAACGTAAGAGACGACATCTCCATAGAGGAGATGGCAGGATAGAGATGAACATGGCATTAAGGGGTTTTTTTTTTGTGATGTGGATGAGGCAGACTTGAATTTCACATTGTAGGACAACAGCCTCTGATAACCCAACCTACAGACATTGAGCTGAGCTTGCCAATACAGCTGTAGCTGGGTCGGAGGAAAGGTCTCAACCACAAACTTGCATAATCTTCCATTTTAGGCTTGATTTATGGCTTCCTCATCCTTTGGGTGCAGTGGGATAAGTGGTTGAGAAGTTGGTCTCCTTGCAAAGACCTGCAAGGGTGAAGAAGGAAGGGAAGATGCTCTCAAAGCCACCTCAGCTAGTATAGCTTAGCCTGTCACCCAGCTTCAAGGTATCTGTTTTAGGAGAGCCATTTAGGAGAGTTTCTGCTCTTGTCTGTGGATGGAGGCACCTTGAGGTCAGCCTTTCTTTATGCAAGTTGCCTTAAATAGAGTTTGCAAAGGTCTTTTTGTTAGGCTTCTCCCTGTGAAAGGCTGAGGAGATGTTTTGGCTAGGTTCTCACCAGATCTTGCCAGAAAACATCCCATCTGATTCACTGCTTGAAACCTGTTTGGTGGTTATTACAAAGGGCAGGAAAAATGCAGCTTTATTTCAGAGCATCCATAGCATCTTTGACCGCATTTCAGATGGACAAAAGGCTTACTTAATATTTTAAGTCATGGTTTTAAACAAAAATGTTTGAAACCATGCTCAGATCTGGCCTTTTTCTTTAAGAACAAGTTTTGTTTTTCTCAGTTATCCAGCACTGTCTTTTATTGGAAACATACTTAAAAACCAATTTCTTATGAAAACTCCTCCAGAATAGAGATTATCTGGTCTGTTTGATCTCAGCACATTACACTTCAGGGCTTTAACCTCAGAAGTGGTAATTTCCACTTGCATTCCATTAGTTTTAATTATCCTGACTTTGTTTCCATTTTCAGAGTCGTCACTTATCAAAAATGAGTCTAAGTGGTCATTTACTTTAGGGGATAGAGCTGCTCAGCCTTTTAATTTCAGTCTTGCCTTCATACTAATCCGTATCCCACCAGTCCAGCCCAGCTGCTTGGTGTCAGTAATGGACAGACTTCACCACCACATCCAGGAACAGCTGAGCTCTGCTGTTCCTTCCACTGCTTTTACAAGCTTTTTCTGGGAGATCAGCCCCTGTGCTGATGTTTCCATTCGTATTTGTTGTTATAAAAGAGGCCATAAGGTATTTCTGTCCTCAATATATGCTAAACCCACCTCAAAAAAATATCATTTCTGTTGCCTTAAACAGCCCTGTAGGGTTTTAATCCCTGCCATTGCTCCTTATCTATAATTTGCTCTGAGGTAGAGAATTTACCTTCTGATACCTATTTACCAAGCCTCCCTGTGACATCTTCTGCACCTTCATCAGCAGAAGAGCATGGCAGGTCCTTTTGGCCTCTGTTCGCTTCGTTTTGCCTGTGGTAATTATGCTCAAAAAGATGGAGCAAGGGATGTCCTGACTAATTGTCCTAAGCTCATTCCCTTAGGGCCCTGCTCTTGCTTTGTTGGAGGCAAGTAGGTGTTTAGATGACTGCTCTGACCTGGATGTTGCAGGGAGCAAAGGGAGTCAGTATTCCCTCACAGTTTGAGTTTCCTTTGAAATGAAAGCTGCTTGTTCCCTGCTCTATAAACAGGAGACTCCATGTGGTGTTGTCATCTTTCCTTTTTTCTATTCTTTTCCTTACCAGCTTTGCTGGAACAGATTTGTACTAAAGCTCAATTAAAAAATCAAGAGGAGTTCCCTCAGCACTGGCTCCCTTGGAAGGCTCCTTTCCTGCACTCAGAAATCAAAGCACTCAGTGAGCATAATATAAACAAGAATAAAGATATGTCACAATGAAAGCAAATTTTTCTTTTCCCCTGTAGAGCAACAACTTGAGTTGGCTGTAGGCTGACCTTGGAATCCCTAAATAGGCTGTCATTAGGCATATGTAGGAAGTCAGAAATGGCTAATGCTGTGCTATCTGTATTTAAAGGATTCTGGGGGAAGCAAGCTTGGATGAGGCACTTTAATCTCCCATAATTGCTTCTTTTTCATAGCAGCACAAGCTATTTTCTCAAGAGCCAAACCAGCTCTTGAATGCACTTAAATTTTCAGGTTTCTTCTATTGACTTAACATGATGGCCCTTCATGTCCTTACCTTGGAAATAAAAACAGTGGCAGGCCCTATCATTTCTAACAACAAACTTGCTAAAATACCTTGAGAAGAGGGGGCAAATTGAGGCCAGTCTGAGAATGGAGGCTAGCCTGGGAACTTCGCCTCAAAAATTAGTTTCCCCAGAAATAACTGGTAGTTCTGCTAGCTCTAAGTGGCCAGATTCTTCCTTTATTATACCATCCCATTAGTCTGAATTAGCCTAGCAGTTACAATTGAAACTTACTTAGCTCTGTCATCTCCAAGATTTTTCTTCTACCCTGGTCCAAGCCAGGAGGCTGTGAGAATGGTGCCCAGTTAGAGCCATCTCACTGAAGTCCTAATTCTTCCAGAGCTGGCAAGAACATTATGCGGGGAAACACAACAACAGAAACAAATGCTGGGCTCTCCCTCAAGTTCTCCAAGCATTGGCAGGAACCTCTGGACATGGGGTCTAGAGAAAGTTGAGGTAGAAAGACTGGTTTCCTCCTAAATCTACCTGGAGTTGTGTAGAAGTGAATACCTCCAGGGTCTCTTCTGTGCATCTTCCCTTGGTGTAATGCTGGATAATGTGGGCAGTCTTTGCTCACCGAGGCATTTCAGTGTTGTCCTCAAGACTTTGCAGTGTTTGACTGCTGTTGCTTCGGTCCTGTGACTGCTGGTGCTTTAGCAATTCTTGTAGGAGAGCACTTAGGCTGTTACTTTTTCTCTCCAAATCTCTCATATTTGTGCATTAAAGAACAAAAAAGTTGTTAGGAGACTGATGAGTCGTCTTCAATATTTGAAGTTCAACCTGACCTTGCTTATAAGCAGGACTCTGAGAAACTTAATATTGAAAGAATTTAATCTAATCAGCTGACAGTCGACTTTAGGACAGAAGGGTTTATGAAGTCCCAGCACTGTGTATATAAAAGAAGAAAATATGTTGGATCTTAAGCCTGGCTCTAGTGTTAATCTGGGTATTGCATAGAGGGTTAATTTGAAATATAAGGTTTCATATCCAAGGAGTGAGACCAGTAGATTTTACTGAAACAGCCAATGAAGAAGCATATTTCTGCTGATACAGGGAGATCTAATCACTAGTAATTATCCACTGAATTGGTGTATTTATTTTCTCAGATATGTGCAAGAATCTTTTTCTGTTGGTGGTAGCCTTGAGAGAGAATTTTTCTTTTCTCCTCCTGTTTTTGGTACTTTTCTTAAACTAGAATGCTCCCAGTGTTAAAAGAAAAGAAAACAACAGTTGCCCCTCTTCCAGCCCCCCAGTAGACTCTGAAAATTGCTGTGTGATTTCCTGTGAGTTTTTTAGTTTTTTTTTTGTTTTTTCATCTCTCTATGGTCTTAAAAATATCAACCTGTGGTCTGTCAACTCTGGCAAATTTGCATTAATTAACTACATGTTTTGCATGCTAATGGGCAATTTGCAGCACAACTGCTGTAATCCACAGCAGAATGAAATTACTACCTCCCCCCATAGTGGTCTTGGCGTTCCCCCCATGTAAACAGGGAGATCCTCACATACATCAAAATGCTGACTCTGTCACAGGGCAGGCTTGTGTGTGTGTGTTTGCTTTCAAGCAAGAGATTCTCTGGTTCCTGGGGAAGTCGATGAGCTTTCTTTTGGATAAAAGCCAATTGCATATGCACTGAGTAGATCAAAGAAAAGTTTATTGCTTAGAAATAGGATTCTTGTGCTTGGGGAGTATGTTTGTGTGTGTGTTTTGGGGGGTTATTTTTGTTTTCCCTCCTTCCCAGTATGCTGAAGTGAATCAGTTTAGAGGGTAATACAGTTCAGGAGTGGGTCTGTGCTGCTTTGGAGATAATAGAGGAGAAGGGGAATTTGGCACTTTGCCAGCTGCTCTGTTTGAGTTGTGGATTAAGTGTCATCTGGCCTGGGTCCAAGAGCTCTGACTTCTCAGAGTCAGCTCAGGGCCAGAAATGCTGATCTCAGTGCAGCGCGGCTGACCTGTCCCTATGGGTGGCATGTGTCCTGGATGGCCTCAGTTATGTGCATGGTATTTTATTATTTGCTTCACCTTATTCCAATCCTCTTGCCTCCAGGATTGTGAGTGTGAAGGAGACCCGACTGACGAGCCTAGTGGCCAACTTCTTTGTTGGCCTCTCGTTCCTGCTCCTCCCCTTCCCTCTTCAGTGGATCCCAAAGCCTGTCCTCTATGGCCTCTTCTTATACATCGCACTGACTTCCATCGATGGGAACCAGCTCTTTGAGAGGGTGGCTCTGCTGCTGAAAGAACAGGTATGTAGGTTGATGTGTCCTGCAGCCTTGGGGCCAAGGAGAAGCTAATGCTGGGAGCTAGTGGTGCAAGGAATGGGCTTATCCCTGAAACCATGTTTCCTGGAGGATGATTTCCACCTGTTCCCTGTGCCTAGTGCATCATATTCGTCTCTCTGTGCAAAGAGGAGGTGACTTGATGTCTGTGGCTTAGCTTGGCTGGCCCTGGGATGAGAGTAAGAAAAGTCTTATATTAAAGCAGACAATGAGTAGGAAAATGATGTACCCCCAAATGGCACTGAGTTAAACAGTTCTCCTACTATTTTTTTATAGGAGCACTCTTACTCAAATTCTGCATAATCTGTCTTTTGCATTTCCCTGCCTTGAAAGCTTTGGGGTTTTCATGTTCAGAGCAGTCTCAGATGATGCTTTGCTTTTCAGTTTACTCACAGGAGCTCTAGAGCCCCTTTCACCAGCAGACAGCTGAGTACCAAGAGCTGCTTCCAAAGAAGACATAACCAAAATTGCTAGATACAAACCAAAAAATAAGTTCAAATAATGACTTTTTTTTAAGTATTCTTGCCTGTTGAATATAGCTTTCTTTAAAGTCCTAAAAATCCATTTTGATCTGTCAGCTGCAGAGCACATGCACCTTATTAAAAATCATGTCAGCAAATAGTGATGTTTTTCCCTCCCAAACAAAGCTTCAGAACAGGTTGTTTTTTGTCTTCCAGTTTATTTTTTTTTGACTTCTGTTAAATTCCACACAACATTTTTTTTGCAAGTTAAATTGACTTGCATTATTGAAATCCTTCTGATGTGGCATGAAAACAAATCTGGGGGATCTGCTTCTGAGCTGTCAATATTACAAGTGCAGAGAAGGTATTAGTTTGCAGTGTGGGCAGTATCTGGGAGCAGTAACGAGTCTCCAGCTTGCCTTATGTTATGTAACAAGGGTCGAGGGCTTAAGCCCTTGGCTCTGCGCTTCTGCTAATCTTTCTTGATCTCTAATATTATATCTCAGTGGCTAGAACTGAAATCTGAGGAAAGCTTACATTTGTCATGTCGATTTTAGAATGAAGAATGAGGAGTTACTGGTGTACATGGAATATTACTTCTGGTTTTAGTACAAATTATGCTTGGAATTTTCCAAGCTTTGGTCTGGAAAATTAAAAAATATTCTCAAATATGGATCTTTCCCCTTTCTGGAAACCTTTTAATGAGTCATGGCACAATCTGAAATCCACTGAGTCTATATCTGTGCCAGCAGACAGTCGCTCATACCCTTCACTGATGTATAGACAGTGAGTCAAAGCCTGCACTCAGACATGAGCAAGTAACTGTCAGAAGAAACCACGAGGAATATTTAGCTTATTAATGTCAATTTTTTTCCTCCTTCTCAAAAAATGAGTGGCTTGGATGAGTATAAGCAATCTGAGTACAATCTCTATCATCTCCTGAATCTGATACTGTACAGCTCCCCTCTGAGGGTTCAGGCAGGATAACGGACCATGAGTGTGAGTGTTGGGTCTGATCAGCAGAGCTCAGAGGGCTGTGAAATAATGAGGAGTTTTGATTTGGGGTAGAGGAACCATCTAGCAACCGCCAACACATCTGCTCGCCACTACCATACTACGGAGCCTTCATGTATTGCTGCAAAACCCTGATGATCCTTCTTGGGGGAATCACATCAAGATATTTTGTTGCCCTCCAGACCCTTCTAAGCCAATCCTAACTTCATGGTGTGGGCTTTTTCTCCCAGGTTTCTAGTGCCCAGTCATCTCCTATGTGCTGTTGCCAGTGGTGTGGTTTACAGCGCTCAGTGCTCTAAACCCTGTATTTAGTGGCTGAACCTAACAAGGACTGATATTGATTGTTAATATTTGTTAACAATTGTTTATTAATTATTAATATTTTTGCTTATTGTTTATTAATTATTATATTGTTTATTAATATGTTAACAATTGTTTAACATTGTTAAATCCCGGCATCCAAAAGTCTGTACCCTGTGGTCACAATTCCAAGTTGCTGTGTGTCTAACACCATTCTTCCCTTTGCAGACTGCTTATCCTCCGACACATTACATCCGCAGAGTGCCCCAGAGGAAGATCCACTATTTCACAGGCTTGCAGGTCCTGCAGCTCCTCATCCTCTGTGGCTTTGGCATGTCACCACTGCCCTACATGAAGATGATCTTTCCACTCATCATGATAGGAATGATCCCAATAAGGTATGGAGCTCTTTGTGGCAAAGCTTAGCTATGCTTTGCTGGTGTCCCCTGCTTTGTCTTCAATGTTGGACTTCTGAAACTGCTCACACTACTTGATGGGCATCTTGTAGTTCTGAACGACCGTGTCCTGGGAGTGGTTGGTGGCCTTCGCTGGATTTCTGTGCCTTTCCTCTGGCACGGGGCAGAATGTCCTGTCCCTGCTGGGTTCTGCAAAGGGGATATGAGCTGGAATGTGCTGTTCTTTCAACTAGTAGAGAGCCAATTAGTTCTTCTATAGCAGTGTTTCCAAGATGATGTCCTTCCTGGGAAGCCTCCTCTCTAGGTATTTGATCATGTTGCTTCTTGGTTTGCAAATTGGCTTTGTGATCTGTACTCAGAGCAGAACTAGACACTTGATGCAGTGTGTATATAAGCAGGGGATTGTTACACCTAATGTGGGGCGTACTGGGACAAAGTAACCTTACAGGAACCTTTACCGTAGCAAATGATCCCAGTTAGGCCAAACTGGCCACATATAGCCTTGAAAAATATTCCCTAGAATTGAGAGGATCCTACAATATCTTGCAGTGTTAGAAGAGAGTCATTGAGATATTACATTAGCTTGTTCCTGAACGTTCATTAAACAATGACTGCCCATCATTCTGCAGTTAAATCATTCATGCTCTCCATCCTTTGGGCATAATGAGAAGCCATAATAAGATCTTGGAAAGAGCGTACCTGTCTCCAGCCCCTTGGGTTATTTTTAGGCCAGTGAAGCATCTAGTGATATCTGGTTGTTGTTGAACTTGATCTCAGACTTTTTCCATCTGATCAGAAAGTTCAGGACTGAAGATTATTGCATCAAAGGCAGCTGTTAGGAAGTCTTCTTGGGTGTTAAAGATGGATTCAGCTCTTTCCAAAACAAATGCACGTGTCCTAACTACCATGGCTTCCAACTGGATTAATTAGGCTGGGCTTTTTCAGGTGAAGATCTAGAGAGAAAGAAAATCTTGACTTAATCATCTAAATATCTATTAGCAATAAAATTTGGTCCCTAATCTCTATGTTGTTCCTGTTACCCCTTTTATTTGTTTTTCTGCAAGAAATTGCTTGCTCAGACAAAGCTTGCAGAACTGAGTTGAGGCAGTAGCAGCAAGCATGAGGATTTCTCAGGGAGCTGGAAGAGAATTGTTCTGCTGTTGCAGTGCTTGAATGGAGGAGCTCATGGTCTGGCTACTGCCTTTTGTGCAGAGCTATCTGGAGGGTGAATTTTGATGGAGGAGTTAAGGAGCTGGCATTCCAGTTAACACGATTCAGCTGGGTATCTATTTTGAGGGTGTAGATGATGGGTTTTGTTTTTATTGGGAGATGGGAATTGCCCATCTCCAAACAAAGCAGCCCAATAAAGCAAAGCTGTTTTTTCCAAATACTGAAGTATTGGATGTAATATAACTAAACCTAATTAAGTTATATTAAGCTTAAGCTTAATATAACTAAACCAAACTTAGGTTGATAAAGCACTTTCCACACTGATTCTGTGACAACTAGGTTATTCAGTGGTTGCTAAAATTTCTTTTTTTGAATAAATAAGATGCTATCAGCTCTTTCCTAACTTGCTGTCCTTTCCTGATCAAGCTTTTCTACAGAGTCTGGTTTATCAGCTGGGTGGTTGAATGGGGGACCTGGTATGTGCTACCTGGCACAATTTTAAAATAAAAAAGGCCTTTAACTTGCCTTTGTGGTGACTTGTGCTTCTATGTAGTGTCTGAGCTTCAGCTGGGAAGGGAGCACCACAGTGCAGGGCACTTGGGTAAATAATGGCTCTTCCACAATGATTTGGCAGTTTAAATGGGGCAGAGTTCAAGAGAAGAAATGGGGAAGCATCTTTTTCTGCTGGTGTTGTCAGCATGAAGGATGTTGCATCTCAAGGACTTCTCATTACTGCAGAATTACAGCGTGTTAGGAGGAAATGTGATCCCTACAGGTATCCCCAGTTCCTGTCTTGGATTCAGAGCCTTAGGGTGATTAGTTTTGAGCTATACTTTAATCCCTGCTCCAAGGAGTGTTTTTAATGTTCAGAGAAGTGGGTAAAATGCCTTCTTTTTCAATTCTTCCAATGACACTCTAATCATTTTGTTTCGTGACAGATCAATTTGAGGAGGTTGTGGCATTTCTCAGTACTAAGTGCTGTTTAAGATCTTTTTCCAGTATTGAAAAGGCTTTTCCAAGTCTACTGGTGTCTAATAGTCTTGTTTCAACAGCTAAAGAGCTTCCTTGTTATGCAAAACGAAGTGTCAAACTATAAATACGCAGTAGGATTTAATGAGAGCAATTTTATAGCGTACTGCTATAGTGCTTTGCCTTTCTCACCCAAATACATTATCATAGGGTGGTTTTGAGAAGGAAGAGGGGAAAGGGAAGATGAATGCTGTCCTCCTAATCCAATGAAAGGCATACCAGGTAGGCATGGAGCTCTGCCAGCAGCTGGAGGACTGAATGTCACAGCCCTGCTTAGCCTTTTGCAGTGACTTCAAGCCTTGTTGACCTATTCCTGCTTTGCAAAAGGTTGCAGAGCTCCTGGGTGCTTATTAAAATCTCCAGGTGTGGGGAAAAGTGGAAGAGGTGCCTCTGGGATACCTGAAAGACTGAGATCCTGTAATGCAAATAACTTTCATACCATGGTCTTTGAGATGACCTTGTAACTTTACAGGAGGATTTCTCCTAGGAGTTCTGAGTGCCCTGTGTTGGCAGTGTCATTGTGAGGGTGCAGAGCTGTGGTGGGTAAGGTTTGTACGTGAGGAAACTACAGGGAGAACACCAAAATGGGTAGCGGCTTATAAATTACGATTCTCTTGTCCATGTAACTTGTTTGTATGAAAGTTGGGGTAATAAAATGCCCTGTACAAAGTTGGAGCATAGCTGTGGGTCAAGTGAGACTCTACATTTTTGTAGACTCCATTAATAGAATGCCCTTGGGCAGCAGTTCTCTGTTGTGGGAAGAAGACAATCTCTTCCCTCCCAAATAGCCATGGGGAGACTTTTTCCAAAGACATCTGCCCTGCTGTTTCCATAATTGCTGAATTTGCTTGCAGAATTGTTTTTATTTCTCCCTCCTCACCTGAGCTGCAGTTGGGTGAGTCTGTTTGTGTGTGGTCTTGAACAAACTTATCTGAGAGAGAACAACCAATGTTTCGGTAATGAAATGGTAGTAACCAGGCGCTAATGCTGTCTCTTTGGTTCCGTTGTAGGTATAACCTGCTCCCCAGGATCATTGAAGCCAAGTACTTAGATGCTATGGATGCAGAGCACTAACTAGGATTTGATGCACACAGAAGCATGAAGATGGCTCCTTTTGGAGTTGAAAGGACAGGGTGGCTTTGAGACATAGAACAATTAATCTGCAGTTCTTTCTTTCACCACTTTCTGCTCTAATACGACATTGGTAATGCACAAATATTAAAGACCAATTGAGCATTGAGGCGTCAGACCAAAACAGCCTTGGACTTGGAGGCCGATGCTCTTCAGAGCTTTGAGGCAAGCAAGCTTTGCAGAAACATTACTTTCTACATCCCAAAACTGGAAACCCCAAAGAGCAGCATGTTCGTATGGTTGGAGCGTGCATTCCTACAATTGTCACGTGGTCCCTTGTTTGGGGGCGGGAGGGATCCCTTTTTTATGCACCACATCCCTTTGTTTCCCAAAACACTATTGATGTACAAGGACAGCAGCTGGACACTCTTCCAGAATGACTGTTCTGGCATTCTGAATTGTTTCCCATGTGTCCAGTATTCCCAAATGGGTATTCCAGGTGGGATGGCCTCATTTTTAAGGCACTGCTGTCAGGAGAGGTGCGGCCATCTCTCCTGAGTAGTGGAAGGGTGTGAAACCATCTTAAATTGGACAGAAAAAAAATCCACAGCTTTGAGTATTTAATTCCTGTGGAGGAGCCGGAGATGTTCAGGGGTTGGGTTCACCTGGTGATGCTCGTGAAACTGCATCTGGGTCCAAGTTATTTGGGAATTATTTTGAATCTTTCTACCATTACTGCTCAGTAATCAAATGTGGAAGTGTGGTTTTGCACAACTGCCATGTTCTTGCTTGCACACAGATTCAGAGGCTGCGATTTGTCAAAGTGCAGTTGTGTTATTGATTGCATATACATATGTACAGTAGTGCCTATGTGTACATATATACATATGGATTTGTGTATATATTTTGCATAGATATACAAATAGGCCTGATTCTTTTGAACTATCAGAAGTGTTTTGTGCAATCAGTGTTATCCGTGATGTCTTGACCATTTATTTGTTCTTTGCTTCAGTGCTGCTTTTTCTCATTTGAGATATGGTCACTTTTTTTCTATTTTGAAGCTGCTCTTTTACTGTTTTTGTCCATATGTTGCTTTATTCAAGTTTTTTTCTTTCTTCCCATGACTTCTAAGATCATCCTTCTGTCTTGATGCTCCAACATGTGAATTTTGCATTTAATTTTTATGTATAGCATGTAACAAAAGTTTTCTCTTGCCTAATGAATAATTGTTGGTCACTTCATTGTTTTTGTAGCTAATCTCATGTGTTTTTTTTTCCATGCTCCCAGACATTATATTATATTTCTGGATGAATCTAACTTCTGCTGTCTTTTATATTTCAGTTTGTTTAATTTTGCCTGTACTATGGTCAGTTTTCTTATTTGAAGTACTGTGAAACAAGCTGTCTTTAGTTGAGGACCTCCCCTTTGCTGCACATAAAGATCACAGGTAAAGCATTAAGTAAAAGGTGGAATTCTCAAGATAATGAACTTTCAAAACAGTAGAAGTGAGGAAAGGGGAATATAAAATGAAATGCGAATATGGCAGATTAGCAAAGAGAAAGCAAAGAGAAGACTCTTCTCGCAAATTACTTGCCCAGAAAATAGCACAGAGTCTTATCAGCACGTGCAACTGGTGATTAGATGTTTTTCTGCCCTGTGGAGAGGATGAACTTTGAGAGAAGAAGAACGTAGAGAAAATGTTCATATGCTGAAACCAAACCAGACTCAAGCCACTGAAGACTTAGTGTGTTTACCCTGAATGTCAGGTGGTTTTTCATCATAATGTCGTCCCCTATAGCTTTAATGCATGTATCAAGAATGGAGTTCTCAGTTTCTGATTGAAACTCCTATTCATTATATTGGCATTAAACGAGGGAGAGCAGAAGTGCCCTTCTGGCTGTGGTTAATGTCACAGAGCAATTTCAAGAGAAAACTCTTACCTATGATAGCGAGCAAAGCAGCACTGTGTGACCTCAATCATGACCCTCGTTTTTGGCCAGCAAACTCTTTGGGGACTGTGGATCAGGGTGGCCACCAAAGCTTCCCAGTGCAGGTGACACCAAGCACGTTTGGGACAAAGATCTGAAGGTAACAGGGGTATCTCGTGCAATGTCCAGTATGTTGCCTGACAGTGTAACTCGGTATGTGATTTCTAAGCACCTTAGTGTTTTCTAGCTTCTAGGTCAGACCCGTGATGAGAGAATCACGTCATCAACTACCTGTTGCCAGGGTCTGCATGTAAAAATGAAACGGGAGCAGTCAGGCTTTGGGGTAGGAGATGGTGAGTGTCTCTGATCACCAGGTGACAGAAAGAGTAAGTGACAGCACGTGACTGAGTGCTCATCACAAAGTAGGGAATATGTAAGGCTTTGGTGATGCTTAGACTTTCATTTGGATGCCAAAAGATAATCTGGAAGCCCTTGAAGGGAAGGGGACATCTTGAGGTTGAGGGACCTGTTGAATGCAGGTGCCCTGGTGATGAGTTCTGGTGCTTCGGGCAAGCAGAAACTGTCACTCTGTGGACTTGTCTAAACCATGGGTGATTCCCCTGGCTGCAGGAAGGAGAGGACAGGCTAGCAGGGAAAGGTCTGCAGCAGAGAGTGTGGAGGGGAGGTAACAATGTGCAGGTCTTCCCCAAAATAGCCTTGAGACGGACCATCTCTTAGGAGAACAAGCAAGGCCCCCTCCTTAAAGTCTCTTTGAAAACAGCCATCAGTCTTGAGTAATGTCAAATGTTGGTAAATTATCTGATTTAAAATCCAGATAACTGGGGTGGTGGTTGTGATGGGGGAATGAATAACTTAGAGCTTTGTTGCCTTATCAGTATGGCTTTAGTGTTTGTATCTCCTTGGTAGTATCCATAGGGTTGTTTTGCATAGGGTTGTTTCTTTCCACAAAAATCATGGGCCAAAGAATCAACTGATGGGAAAACTGACACAATTTGGGCAAAGAAGCTGTGCTGGCTTAGACTGCTTGTACACTTGACCCGTGTGTCACTATATGGGTAGTAGGGAGAGAGAGGGAACTCTTGGATCCCGTATGACTCAAGGGAGTGCAATGATTCCACACAGTGCAATGATTTCACAGTGTTTTTCTTGGAAATCTCTCTTCTGTTTTTGTTTGTTTGCTTCTGGTTTTGCTGACTTAAGTGTAGGCTTTTCCAGGCAGTAGGCTACCTAGGGAAGGGTTTGTTCACAGAGTGAGTTCAGCACTTTAATACTTCTGTGAAGGTTGAGACGGCTGGAATGTAAAAAGTTTTATTATAAGCTCTTTATATACGCACAATGTTTATGTATAAATATTGCCAAAGAATTGGGTTGGAAAGATGTTAATTGCTGTTGAGCAAGCCCACCTGGAATCACAAGGTAGTAAAATACTTCTGAAATGAGTGAATTTTGGAAGTTGCTTTTGAGTTGCCAAAACTATCAGAAACTGGGGACACGATGAATTTCTATGTGCAAATGAAGTTTCTGATCCTTGCACTGAATGTAGGAGCTAGAAGTTGGCTTGACAATTAAAATGGGATTTATACCCAAGTAGTTCTCTTGGTCTGATGCTTACTTCATTGCCTTCAAAAATTCTGTTGATAACGCTATGTATGGAAATGTTTCTCCATGTAAATTATGGAAACTTGGTGAAATACAGACTGCTGAACAGACAGCATAGCACTTTGTGGATTGCTTAGAAAGCAGATCTGACAACTTCAATAACAACAACCCCCCAAATTCTCTGGTGTCAAACTTTAAAGCTCTTAATAAATGTCAAATAAGTTGATATGCATCAATGCAGCACCACAGAGGGATGGAGATAGAATACGTGAAATCAACTGATGTGCTGCAGTGATGCCATCTGGTGAAAAGCTTCAAGATCAATGCAATAAGTATGGGATATGATGCACAATTTCTGAAGAACTTGGTCACTTGGGATGCTCCAAAAACAGATCCAGTAGCTGGTTGTGTTTCTGTATACCCTAGGACAAACTATTGTCCCCAAGTACCCACGTCTCCAGCTCTAGCAACAGACGAACTGCTTTGTAGATGTCTTCGTATCACATGTGGCTGCTTTAGAAACTGCTGCTGAACTGTGCTCCTTATGACGCTCCTTGAAGAAACAAGATGTTGGTCAAAGCTGGAGATACCTAGAGATCTCTTGTGGGGAGGGCTGCTGGGAACAAGGGTGAGTTTGAGTTCTCAGCAAAAAGTGCATCTGAGATGTGTCATATCACCAAAAGCACCTCTTTCTCCACCCTATGTTCAGCTGGGCACGTATCTAACACCTCCATGTTATTCCTTGATCAAGCTCTTTCTCCAGTGTCCCGTATCTGCTCTTCATGCTGTCTCTTTTTTCCCTTGTGGGTAATTGGTGCAGCATCAAGGCTGGCACAAACCCATCACTTAGATCCATACCCTGATCTTCAGGGCAAACCATTTACTGTGTCATCTCCTGACTCAGCTCTTGTCTCACCCAGCACATGGGGTGATTGCAGCCTGCCCTGCTCTCCATGCAGCCTGCACTCTCCCTCATGCTGCCTCGTGCTCTTATTTATTTTATTCCCCTCTGGGGAACTTGAGCTTGCATCTGAGCAGTGGCGTGGCAGCACTTGCTCCCTTGAGGCTCACTTCGCCATAATAGGTAATTATGAAGGGTTTGTAATTGCAATACAGTTGTGCTGTCTTCTGAATCTCTTTAGATGATTACTTTATGGTTCAGCTGGGCTGTCCTTTTCTTTAATCTGTCAAGCTTCCAGAGCAACTTAAATAGAAATGGGGCAAACCCATCCCATTATGTCTATTGGAGCTGAGGCCTGTGGATGCTAGGAGAGAGCAGTCCCCTCTAATTGTTTTCATATCTAATTAAGGCATTTAAGTACCAAGCCCTGTCCATTACACTGCTGGCTGCAGCTCGGGTTGCAGAGAATGAGCCATCAATATTGTGTAAAGAGCAGACAGATGAGGGAGTTGCCAGAGTCCATGCTTTAGAAATACAAATTAGCACTCTTCAGCCTTAGCGTGTTCTCCTTTCCAGCTAAGCCAAGCTGTGGCTGTGTCCCTTTCCCTCGTAGAAAGCTCCCCGTGAGCCTGGATCACTCGGCACAGCTCTGATGCTGCATTAAGTATTGAGAGTGTGTCCTGGGGGACGTGCTGCCTTCTGTTCCCCATCTGCATCTCTGCTGGGCAGAGTTACTTGTTTGGAGAACTTGAAGCCTGTTGTTGGAGCAGAAGAGGGGGTGTTTGCAGCAGCATCTCCTCTCATCTCTGTGGCAGATGCTGCTGCAAAAACTCAGACCATCCGCATTCCTCTGCCTCAGGTGTGGGGCTTGTGAAGGTGAACAAAAGGGCAAGGACTTGGCAAGAGCTGCAAAGAGTTTGCAATTAAATTACCTCCTTGACCTGAGTTATGTTGGCTTTTTGCTTTTAGCATGCAAAACATATATATATATAGATAGATAGATCCAGCATTTCCCATTCAACAGCTGGAGGATTGGTTTCGGCGCTTGAGAGGCTTGCTGAAGGGCTGAGGTCAGCTCTTGCTGTGCATCTCTGCAACAACCGGTGTCTCAGCAGGGCCTCTCCAAGCAGCTAATTTGGATGAGTTTCACATGACTGGATGAGTGAGTTTGCACAAGTGTCCACGCAACTGATGGTAGCACGTCATGGCCATGCTGGGCTCCAAGACAGGGCAAGGACAGAGGCTGTAGCCCTCGGTGCAGGGCCTCTGTCCTGCTGTGCAGGACGTGGTTGATGGACAGCAGAGTGACTCAACAGTGTACATCCATTTCCATGAACTAGCAACCCTGGCAGTCAAGTGAGACTTGTCAGCTTAAAACATGTGTTTCTCTCAACTGTGTCATGTACTTCTGAACAATTTGAATTTTTGAGAGCAGAGTTTTAAGCACCCACAGATGGAAGCTGTGGCAGCTGGGATGTACATCAGGGATATCCACCTCTCAAGTGGTGGACCTTGGTCTAAAGAGTCATTAGAGGCTTAAGTATTGGGTGTATTTGTTCCTGCAGGAGAAGATGTGATTCAGCTGTGAGGCAGTCAGGGGAAGGGAGAACCTCATCTTGCTGTTAAACCTTGGAGCGTTTCAGCGTCTCACATCTGGCGCTCTGGGGTCTGTGAGAAGATGCTTGGCTCCACCTTCTGCTTTTCCTTGATGTGAAATCATAGTGCTTTTGCACACAGAGGGATAACATCAGAAAATAGGGCTTGTTTTGTTCATGGACCCTTCTAAAGCAGATGCTCCTGGAAGCTGCTCTGTGATGCGGACCAAATCCCCTCTGCCTCTACCTGACCAAGGAAGGTGCCGGGACCTGAAGAAACTCCCTGTTTCCCCCACTTTTGCATTTATAAGAAATCCAGATAAGCTGCGAGTAGGTGATGAGAAGGAAGGTCTCTCCTGAGACAGACCCATCTCCTCTGGATCCTGCATCCATTCGTGTGCTGGTTGACCCAAGCAGAGCTGCTGAGCTCTGTTCTGTGCGTTGATTTTCCTGCGTGTCCCAGGGAATGTAAGTGGTTCTTCCTGCATTTGGTGACCAGGTTTCCATCACAGATTGCCAGGGAACTATCTCCAGTGAGGAAAACGTGCATTCCTGCTTAGGGAGATATGGCCTATAGATACTGCACTTGCTAGATGTGCTCTTAAAGCGCATGCCTCTGCTTCGTGTTGATTTTACAGTGAATGATTTCTTTTGATAAGAGTTGCTTGGGGTGTTGGTGGGGAGGGAATTCCTTTGTTGTATAAGGAACTCTGTATTTAAAAAATAAAATAAAAGGAAATATACTGTTTATATATTTCTACTTTGTGTTGTCTGTGTCTTTCATTTAACTTTTTAGTTCCTCTGTGAGCTTGAGCTCTCCTAATGGACCTGTGCACGGTTCTGTAGTGATCACCGTAGTTGAGATTCATGTTAGTTCTGTAATCCACAGTGTATGTGAAGACACGTCGCCTCTCAGGTGGGAATCGGAGTAGCCAGAGGGGATTCCTCTGTGGCTTAGTGGAGACGAGTGAGAAATAACCTCTTTTCCCGAGGGCACTGGTACCTGGCTGCCTTTACTGGGATGGCTCAGATATCCTTGAAATAACCCAAACCGGAGGTGAGTCCAAACACCTTGTGCATTAGGAGCCTGAGCACGGTGCTCTTGAAGGAAGGGCTTCATCAGCTCCCTGCCCTGAACAGACCCAAAGCACAAAGCATCCTCGCCAGCGGCAGCACAGTGAGAGCATCACCTTGCAGCCGGTCCTGGTTGTGGTCCTGGAAGGGTCCTTGCAGGATTGCTGTGGGAAAACATTCCCAGGTTTTCAGGACCGGAGCTCTTCCACGTGTGGCAGTCCTGGGGCTGGTAAAGCTGCCTGCAGGGAGCCCTCCGGCTGCTTTGGCTGCTCCAGCCTCATCATGCACGAGGGTTGAACGGGACCTGCAGCCCTGGACAGAGCTTTACAAGCCCTCTTTGCAGCTCTGTGGTTCTTCCAACCATGTGTTTGGTGGTTCCTTTCACACCAATATGTGCTATACAGAGCCTGGGTCAAAAGATCCAAGTAAGGAGATCTTCAAACTGATCCGTGGGCCTGGAGGCAGGAAAAAGCTGGGGGAAGAGTGGGATGGAGGTGCTGAGAACATCCCTGTGGTCTCTGTGTGACGCCAGACTGCAGGCACAGGGTGACCACCCCAGGGTGCTGGAAAACCCCTGGCAAAGTGGACAGAGCAGGAGTTTGTTCCTGCCCAGTGCTGGCCTGAGCAGGTCTTCAAAGCAGGAGGCCCTGGGCCGGCCAGAAATGGTCGTGCACCCAAAGCTTTGGAGGAGCAGGAGTGTGCAACATGGGAGCCGGGCTGGTGCTGAGGAGATGGTTACAGGGCCAGGGCCCAAAGCCCTGGGAGCTGCAGGTGTCCCGGCAGCGGGGACAGGACCGTGGGTGGACAGGGCAGCAGCCGGACCTGAGGGCAGGAGGGGAGGAGAAGCCACCCGGGCCCTCACACATTCACCCCAGTTCTGTGCAGCTTGTGGTTTGAGGGGGTTTTGGTTTTATTTTGGATTTTTTTTTTCTTCATATGATTTTGTTTTGCTTTGTCTGTCAGGCTGTTGTTTGCAGCGCTGAGCCTTCACAGGCACCAAAAACCGGCTGTTTTTTTTGAATACACGTGTTTTTTTTCATCGGGGATTTAATCTGCTGAGAGCAGGTGCCATCTAGGGGACAGACGTAAGAAGACAAGGAGGGTTTTCATCTGTGGAGCTGGATCTGCTCCGCGCGCAGACGCTGGAGGGTCACACGCAGCACCGCTCCCGAGGACGCTCCCCAGTCCCTTCGGCATCCAGCTCTGGGAACACCGGGCTCAACTTCAGTAAATGGTGCACGTGCAACGCCGGGAGGTTAGACCAGAGTGGAAATGTCACCATTAATGCCGTTTCCGTGTCAAAAAGCGGCCCTTGTGGAAGAGTAGAGGCTGCAAGAGGCCTCCCTGGGGATGCTCCGGAGCAGGAGGGCTTGGAGGGGACCATCCTGCAGCCGCTGGGAAGACAGCACACCCCAAAGACAGGGCTTGCCCAAAGAGGACGGCGAACGGGTCACTGCCCCTTCCTGGCGGCATCCCCAGGGGCTGTGGGCTCGAGACTGGAGACTTAGGCTGGAGATTCCGGTGAAGCTCCTCGTGTTCCACCCTTTCCTCGCAATTCCCTGCAGTCCGGGATGGCCCTTGGTGCTAACTGCCCATCCGTGTCCCCAGGAGCGCTGGACATCTGCAGCCGGCCGTCCCCGTGCACCCCTTGCGGGCTCCCCGTGACAATCTGCAATTACCACTCGCTACTGATTAAAAAGCGAAGAGAAATCTGCCTGTTGGTGCTCGCTCCAGCAGAGGGAGCGCGAAGGATCTCTCCAACGCCGTTAATACCAGCTCTGTTCAGCAAATGCATCTTTTCTGGGTTGGATTATCTGTAATTCCCCCTTCCCCCTTTTTCCCACGAGGCTCCTGATTCCAGTTGAATGCAGAAATCTGTGGGAATTTTCGGTGCTCTTCCGAAGGACCAGGGGCTGGAGGAACAGCATTTACAAGCCGTGAAACTGCATTCGTTTTTTTGGGGAATAAAATTATTTTAGGGGAAGTTGTTAAACTCCCCCATTTGCATTTGCTTTTCCTCACATGGAATAAACATTGGATGCAGGAAACACTGCCTGGTTTCACTCCTGGCTGGAATCCTTCAGCCGCTGCTGTCAGTCTGGTCCCCTGATCCTTCTGGAGCTCCTTGGAGAACATTTCCTTGCTGTGAATGCTCTGGTCATCTCCTTCTCAGATGATGGATTTAGATACCAAGGCAATTCCCTATAGTCTCTATTTCTATAGAATATTTTGTCAGAGAAGAGGCTGGAAAATGAGGAATGAAGAGGCTGATCCCAGCACCCGCTTAACAGAGGGATGTTTTTTCCTCCAAAGCCTACGAGACTAGCAGCACGGGTTGCTTCATGCATCTCTGCATCCCATGGCACCGAGATGGCACTTTGGTGTCTTCAGGGAGCTCCAGTGCCCATCAGGAGGAGACGGGGCTCTCTGAGGGCTCAGGATGAGCCTTAGCAGGACACGTGTCCATGGAGTGGAGACCAAACCTTGGATGGTCCTTGACGTATCTTAGGCATCATCATCCCTGACCAAAACCACCGGGCAGGCACCGTTGGCTTGGCACGCAGTTGGGTTCCTGATGGCGCCCTATGGAAGTGGCTCTTTCTTCTGGATCAGTGGGTGTTGCTGCACCAACCTGGCTCCCGGGGAACGCTCAGGGGCAAGAGCAGCCCCTAGGATGGTGTCTGAAAGCTGAGGGAGCAGCGAGTGATGAATTCTGCCTGGGGTCCACCTGGACATCTGCTTGGGTGGAGACACATCCACAGCTGGGACATGAGGAGAAGGACTGATGTTGGAGACAACAGTGGAGGACCTTGGGGTTAATGAGATTTCTCAGAATTTGCATATTAATAACAGCACGGATTACATTGCCATTAGAGTTAATAGGGCTTAATATTAACAATTAATAGTTATCAAAATAGCCACTTTTACAGCTGACAGTGCGTGATGATGGGAGAACATATCTGGACAAAGAGCCACCCGGCTCCTCCGGGATGTGGCAGGAGGACTTGGTTGATCTCCTGCAGGATAGATGAGGAAGAGCAGAGTAGTTCCCACCCCTGCAGCAGCTCCAGCACCCATTTCCCCTCTTAATTGCCGTTAAGAGCAATTAGTGCTTCCCAGGTTGGCCCCATGGACAGGCATTTTTGCAAGGTCACCATGGACCACGGGTAGGGGAAAGGCTACACAAAAGGCTCTTAGGAAGGAGAAGCTTTCATTAACGCTTTTAAATCTTGTTTCACACACACAAAAACGTTGTTTTTCTTCCTGCCCAACCCCAAAATTTCTCCCTGGGTGGAGAAGGACGAGGAGCTTTTCCCTGTGCTCAGCTCGGTGCCATTGGAGCTGCTGATGAAGGTGAGGGCAGCAGAGCTGGGGACGAAGCTCTGGCAACATTTTGAGTTTGCACAGCAAATTGGATGCTTTTCTAGGGTTTTCAGGGGGTATCTCCACAGATAAAGCCCATGCGGGCTCTCCCGAGACGCTGCGACCTTTTCCAGTGTCTCCCGGGATGTCTTAGCTCGGCAGCTGGCCTGCGCGGAGCCTCTTTAATAAAGCCAAGGTGCTTCACAGGGAGCTTCCTTGCAGCTGATGATTCCCTAGGTGCTTTTTCATCCCGCTCAGAAAAATAGTAATAAATCCCAAGCCCATCTGTGGTTTTTTTTTTGCTTTTCCGGATAGGAAAGCGGCGCTCGTGTCGTGCAGAGAGTGTGTCCCACAGCTTGGCCAGTGTCTCACCAGCCTCTGCTTTTTCCAGGAATTTCAAAATTCCATGATTTAGTATTTAGTGGTTAAGCAAATTTAGCAAAGGGTTTTAGCAAAGGGAGAGGTGCAGGCTAGATCCTACAGGATCCTACAGGATCCTACAGGAATGGGGCTGGGAAAGGGAGGTTCTGCAGGATTGGGGGACCACTTGCACCCGGGGCTCTGAATCCACCTGCAAGGCAAAGAGCAGGAAAGACAGAGGAAAAGAGAGGAAAGTCAGAGCTTTGGGGATGTGCCCGTAATGCAAAGAGGCATCTTTAGGGACGCTCCGGCACATCCTGCTCTTGGAGCGAAGCTATTTTAGCCGACCTCCCACGCGCGCCGAGATGCTGGAGCAGCAAAGAAGAAACCCGAGTGTTAAGTGCTACCTCAGGGGCCCCGTTCCAGCTCGCTGGCACTTTCCTGGCAGGGCCGTTTCGGGAGCAAACACTGGGGTGGTGCTGCCTCCAGCCTGGCATAATGCAGCATCCCCATCCCTGACCCCAGAGCCTCCCGTAGGAACCACCAGCGCGGGAGGTACTTCTGCTCCTTGTCCTCCCCCTGTATATCCATGTATATCCATGCCCTGGATTTGCATCCAAGCACCAGCCAAACACTTGGCAGGGAGAGAAACAGATGCAGCTCGCTGAATGCTCCCACTCGGTTTGGTCAGGCTTCCTGCTCCGACTTTACTGGGATGGATAAGACACCTCTGTGGGCATCGGGCTCCTGCTGCTGTCTGGTGCAGAGCAGGGCATCTTTATGGGGAAAAAAGGGGAAGGAGCTGGGAAAGAAACCTCGTCCTGTAAAAAAAAAGAAACCTCGTCCTGTAAAAATAAGAAGCCTCGTCCTGTAAAAATAAGAAGCCTCGTCCTGTAAAAATGACCCTCTGTGCAGGCATTAGAAGAAGTGGGAAAGAGCGCTGCTAGTGCAACCTTCCTTCACCCTCCTTGGACCCCACGCTGAGCGCTGTTCAATGGGGCGACGCTGCAGGGACAGCAAAGGGGTGCCGGGCCCGGGCACCCCACTGCACGCTGAACGTGGGGGGATGCCCCAGCGCTGCCGCCGGAGCCGGGCGCTCTCTTGGGGCAGCAGCTGCAGCCGCGGGCAGAGCCGCCCGGGGTGTCCAGGCCGCCCTGTCCGCCAGGACCCCCGTGTCCTGCTGCGGATGCGGGGGGCCGGGCGGAGGGAGGGCGGTAGGAGGGACCGCCGAGGCGGGAGGGATGAGGATGCTCCGCGGGCGGCTCCGCGCTCGCTCGCCCGCCCGGCGCCCGCTCGCCTGGACCATGTCTCGCCCCCTCGGCACAGGTAACTCGGAGACCCCCCTCCGCCAGGCACGACATGGATTTAGGGAGGGCAGCGCGTGCGGGGGTTGGATGCACACAGGAGGGGGCTGCAAAACTCCCTTGGAAAGCCAAGGCAGCGGATGCAGGGTGCGCAGGCTGCTCCGAGCCCTGCGGATGCAAACGGCACCAAAGTTTCCCAGACGGAGGTGGAGACGGGGGGGGCTGCGATGCCCCCCAAAGGGATGGGTTGGGGGTATCCGCTCTCCGGTTGCATCCCGCATGTGCAGGGCTGCGATGCTAGTGGCTCCAGGTAGGGGCTGCGATGCTCTGTCCCCCACGCAGGGGGAAAGGAGGCTGCGGAGGGGGGACAGCAGCAGGCGTGTGCCCCCAGCACGAGCCACCACGCCGTGCCGAGCGTCCCTGCAGCGAGTCACACACACTGCATGTTGCAGCCGTGCACGCTGTGTGCATGTGTGTGCAGCTCTGCAGCGTCACACACACTGCATGTTGCAGCCGTGCATGCTGTGTGCATGTGTGTGCAGCTCTGCAGTGTCACACACACTGCATGTTGCAGCCGTGCATGCTGTGTGCATGTGTGCAGCTCTGCAGTCACACATGCTGCATGTTGCAGCCATATATGTGTGTGCAGCATCACATGCATTGCATGTTGCAGCCATGCATGCCATGTGCACGTATGTACAGCTCTGCAGGGCCGCATGTATTGCATGATGCAGCCATACATGCCATGTGCACATATATGTGTGTGCAGCGTCACATGCATTGCATATTGCAGCCATGCATGCCATGTGCATGTATGTGCAGCTCTGCAGTGCCACATGCATTGCATGTTGCAGCTGTACATGCCATGTGCACATATGTATAGCTCTGCAGCGAGTCACACACGTTGCACATTGCAGCCCTGCACGCTGCACGCACGTGTGTGCAGGTCTGCAGCAAGTCACCTGTGCTGCACGTTGCAGCCGTGCGCACGCATGCGGCCGCGTGTGATTTCAATGCACGGCTTGGCAGGAGCGCCAATATGGGCAGCAAGCACCGTCTGCTGCTCCGTGGCCTCCTGCAAAGGCACGTAGGCGATCCTGCATCCGTGGCAGATGCCCTGGGCACCTTGGGCTCCCTTACGAGTGGAGACGAGGTTTCCACGAGCATCCTCTGGCAAACCGGGCGCCTCGGAGCGGACCCGGGAGCTGCTCCCGTCTGAGCACGTGAGATCCAGCTGCAGCCTTGGGAGGCGAGAGGCAGGGCTGGGGAGGAGGGGGGTGGCGTGCTGTGTTTTCCCGGCTCGTTTGTGATAAAATGATCTGGTTTGTCACCGGAGGTGTCATTGCTGGGGGAGAGCCGGTGCCCAACACGGTGAGATCGGAGCATGTTGCTAAGGGGCAGCCGGTTCCTGGAGCATCGTCTTCTCTTCTTGGAGAACGCGGAGCAGCAATTCCCGGCTTGGAAGCCGCTCCCGAATCCATTCATGAGTGAGGAACCCTCGGTGCCAGCCGAGCCGGAGCTGCCGCCCGCCAACCTCACCAACGCAACAGACTGCGGCGAGGAGATCCTGCTCTATGGGGACACGGAGAAGATCGTCATCGGAGCGGTGCTCTCCATCATCATCCTGATGACCATCGCCGGCAACGGGCTGGTCATCATCTCCGTGTGCATCGTCAAGAAGCTCCGGCAACCTTCCAACTACCTGGTGGTGTCCCTAGCGGCGGCCGACCTGTCGGTGGCCTTCGCCGTCATGCCCTTCGTGACCATCACGGACCTGGTGGGAGGCGAGTGGCTCTTCGGGAAGGTGTTTTGCAACGTGTTCATCGCCATGGACGTTATGTGTTGCACCGCCTCCATCATGACCTTGTGCATCATCAGCGTGGACAGGTAAGGGAGGCCTGCTGCATGCATTCAGGAGGGCTCAACTATATTCAAATACAGGTGGGGGACAGTCCGGAGATTAAGGGCCACCAGAGTAATCTTTCCCTCTTGGGTGGAAGCTGCTGCATGTGTTTTCCAGGTGAACAGGGCAGCTGAGGGGTTTCTATATGAAGTAGCTGCCCCAGTCCCTTCGGAGGAGCTTTCTTGAGGAACTTCCCTGAGTTGCTTCTTTAGTCCTTCCTCTCCAGGTAGAGGTCTCATATCACCCTTCCAGGGCTTGAGGAGCAGAGCTTAGAGCATGGACCTGCACCCAACCTTCGCCAGTCCCCAGGTCTATGGAAGGAGGCTCCATCATGCAGTTACTACACACAACAACCAAAAAATCACGGGCACTTTGATAATCCCAGGCACGAGTCTGAGCCCAGACTAGTGCGTTAGCTAGGAGAGCAGCATCTCCCTCCATCTCCCCTTCCTAAATCCTGGAAAATCCTGTTTTCTCCCCGAGCCCGTATTTGGGTGGCTGTGCCTGCTGATCTCCCCCGTTTTGGAGTCGGGAGGGAAAGGCTGAGCCGGTCTCGCAGCGTGGCCGAGGCTGCACCCCCGTGGGGCTAATTTTAGCTGCCTGCGTCAAAGGGACACCGCGACGATGAGCCGGGGACGGATCCGGCGCTGACGTCCACGCTGGCTTTCCGGGGAGGTTGGGCTGGGTCTACGCCGGCATCACTGAGATGGGCTGGTTTGCAGCGAGCAGGTCCACGAAGGATGGAAGGGGGTCCCAGAGGCACCCAAAAACCCAGAGGTTTTCGAGGGGCAAAAACCTGTTCCTAAAAAGCAGATGCATTTGGCACAGAGAGGAGAGAAGCCCGTCTCTGTTAGAGGATGTGGGGACGGCGCTTGCGCTGCTGGTCTTGACCCCGGCTGAGCCTCCTGTCCCTCTTCCCGCGGGATTGTCTCTGGGGCCACTGCTCTGCCCCAGGATATTAACATTTTTGCCACTTGCCATCAGGCGCGGGGTGCTCGGGGCAGGATTTTCCGTCTGACCCCCGCAATGGAAGCACCTGTAAGTGTGTGCATTTTAAGTTCTCAGCCTCGTGCAAATCGGAGCTGACTGCAAAGCCAGAGCAAAAGCGTTTGCAAGGAGCCTGCCAAGTGATACCCATCCCTGAAAGCGAGAACCGTCTCAAAGGAAGGTTTAAGCAAGATTTCCAGCAGCGTCAATGTTAGCTTTTCCTCTCCTCCTGTAAGAAACACAAGGGCCGGCAGCATTGCTCCTTTCCTTGGTCTTTTCAAAGAAATACAGACCTTTTCTGTATTTCTTGACTGCTGGCTGGGCCAGCACCTTTAGGCATCTGCCTATTTCCACTCCAAAGAGGAGGTCGTGTTTTTATTGATGGCCAACATATCCTCACACTTTGCTTAGCATATATATATATATATAAAGATGCTTGGCTTGCCTAAGATGAAGGTGTATTATTAAAATGCAGGCTGCTACTATTGATTTTTAATGCAGAGCGCTTTCTAAAAGCCTCTTGATTGAAGCTGGTAGGAATAAACTTGTCTGAAGGGCTTTTGATTGATTGATTTTCTTTTAAATCAAGAAAGAAAATAATAAAATGCTGGAAATGTCCATCTTGCTCTTACCTTTGCTTCATATAAAAGTCTGCTGATGTTATAGAGTCTTCACTGTCCAAAACTGAAAGAAAAAGAGAAGTTTTTTTGACTTTTCAGCTTCTGATGAAACTCTTTGTAAAAATGCCAAGCAGCTGATCAAAGACCCCCCCACTCAACCCCAAATCCTCAAGTGGCTCCAGGTTTCCCTTGTAAGGGAGAAACATCTCCGTGCGCCTCCCAGGCAGCCGCTCTGGGATCTCCCTTTCTCCCTGGCAAGTGTTCCCTACCTGAAAGCAGACAGATGTGCTCCAGATGGGCATCATCTCCATAGGAAGGAAGCCCAGGAGAGTCAGCAGGACGAAACCTGAGCGACTGTTTTGGATTCCCTTTCCCGTGTCCTTCATCCAGGTCAGGTAGGAACTGAGCAGCTCCCCCGGATGCTCCCTTAGACCTGGCTTAATGATGGGCAGATGAACCCAGCTGGGACCTCCAGCTGCTCTCTGCAATCTTCTTCTAGAGCTTGCCTGTCCTCTGGTACAATGGGGCCCTCTCAGCAGCAGGAGTCAGGTGTGGAGCTTAAATTTGGAGCAACAGGGTCAAGGAGACCTGGACTTGGGGCTTGGGTCCAGCCAACATGCGTGAGTAGGAGCTCTCCTAGTTGTCCAGCTGCCAGATGGGGAGAGCAGAGGGGAGCACCTTGGAAAGCCTCTGCTTTTCTTTGGGTTTGTTTTGGGATGGTTTTGGGTTTGCTTTGGAGCAATTTTGGGTCTGCACCACCGGCTCTCACACAACCTGCGGATAAATGGCTATTTCAGGAATTGCTACCTGCTTCCCGCTAAACTTCATCAATGACAACAGCAGCGACAAAACTCAGAGCAGAATTCGGTTCAGATTTCTGTGCATGTCTGTGCAATCCAGGCTCCCGTGCTGCTATAAACGCTGGCCTATTTTGAGGTGTTCCTGCTTTCATCAGAATTACAAGCAAAGACCTCAAAACAGCCCCATTTCCTCCAGCAGCGACTGCACAAGACACCCGCAGCTGAAATGTGTCATCTTTGCCTGCTTTTTTAAATCTCATCGCTGTGTGTTTTGCTCGCCGAGCCTGTAAATTCATTGAAGTTCTCAGCAAATCCCGAGAGTATCAGCTTCTAAAGAAAACCCTGTAATAGCATAACAAAAAGAATACCACACAACACAGCATATATTAGTTGGAGAAGCTCGTGGCTTCGATGCACCACAGAAGTGATTTTGGGTGCTGAACTTGGAGATTGGCACAGTTCATAGAGGATGTGCCCTTATCTAAATACCCTGAGCTGCCACTAAAGTAGGTGCTGTTGGGTAATGTTGTTAATCCCCTGGTGGGAACTGATTCCCAATCAATCCAGTTCCCTGGATTCCGCAGGGGAATGTGGTCCATGGCTCCCAGGTCCATGCTGTTCCTTCATCTTCCTTCCCCAGAGGATGTGGGACAGGCTGGTATGGGGTGGACCCTGCTGCTCCTTACCCTGCAAATACCAACTCCATACCATGGAGGTGGCCTCATTTGGGAAGATCATTGATATGGATGAAGACATCAACCCTAGAAAGTCCATCCCAGCCAGCTGAGTGGAATTGCTTCCATCCATCCCAATCTTTCCCTGCTTCTCATCCTCACTGTGTGCATGGAGACAGTTCTTTTTGGAAGAAGAGCATCCAAACTAGCCCTGCTGCCTCATTTATCTATTTCTAAGTGTTTTAGGAAGGGTGAGAGAGAGGAGTGATGGATCACAGGGTGATGGGCTTAGAAACCCTTTCTTGAGAGGCTACCTTGCCTTTGCTGACACAAATGTCATCCTTTAGCACTGCTGGATATCCAAGGAGTGCAGGTGGCTATGTCTTGTTTCACTTGTTTTGTGTGTGTGTGACTAAGACCAGCTGAAAAGAACAGAAAGAAAAATAAGTATAGTTCAGTGAATGAATTTAAATTTATTTTATTTGGTATTCAGGAGAGAATACTTTGGGCTACAGATTTATTTAGGAGGTTGAGGGCTGGGGAAATTGGTTTTCTTTTTGTCATTTTCATTGTCTTCCACTCTTGGGGAAAGGAATTGGAAAGGGGAAAAAAATTAGGGAGTAAAAGTCTCCTAATATCTACAATAAGGCTATATGAAATCCAATAGAGGTAAAAATTCACTGCAGAAATTTTCCTTTGGAGAAAAATAAAATGCCTGTTCTTTCTTGAAAAAGCTCCTAGCAAAATGTGTCTATGTAGATGCTGTCCTAACTTCCCCTCTGGATTGACCCAGTTTATCCAAGACAATTCAGAGGTAACTTGATCCTGCCTGAAAATGCCCACAAATTCCTGACAGCAGGCAGTGTGTGAATCAAGGAGGCCGAAACCTAAAAATATCCATGTGACAGCTGGAGGTTATTGCTGTTTGAGACCGAAGAGGAGGCAGAAGTTCCTCGCTTGGACCGGCAATGGCCATCTACCAGTTTATCACTGTATAATTGCAATTTTCCAGCTAACAGTTGACACAGTTTCTGAGTCCCGTGTAATGGGAATATTACAAAATCACCCGCCACAGTCTGACCAAGCAATGATGGGTTGCTCCAGTCTCCAGCTCTTTCCAATCAGGCTGGCAAGAGAGTAGGAATAACCTCAGCTATGAGGATATGTGAACCCATGGGGCACCACAATTTTGGGATCTACCAGCTGGAGTTCCTCTAATTTTCTTTCCCCTTGGAAAGCTGGACACCGTTGCTGCTTCGGCAGCTTTTGGCCTTGCAGGGGGCAGCTGCTCCAGCTGGCACTTCCTCCTGTCTTGGTGTCCAGAGGTTGTTTCCAGCAGATGTTGCAGGAACATTTAGGTTTGTACTGATATTGCAGGGTAGAGATGAGTGAGTGAGGAGTCTGAGACCTGTCTGCTACGTTCTCTTCCCAAAGGTGAAGTTGCTTCTGCCTTGCACATTGCCTTAAGGGAACTTGAACTGCAAGTTGCAATTTCACCCACCAGTTTCCCAAAGGAGATCTTTCCCCCATCCAGGAAGAGCCCAGCTTTGTCCTACCCACTCTCTGTTAAACAGTGGTTAGAGTCTCTTAATTTCTGACACATCACAGTATTGTAACTGCGTGTCCCCAGGAACACTTTCATTTGAGGAATTTATTTCTTCTCTCAGCAGGCTGAAATTCTCCTGTGATGGAGCATTAATAGCTGCTTAGGAATGAAAATCTGTAACACGAACCCAAAACACCCATACCTTGCAACCTCCATAAGGTTTAAAACTCCTTTTTTATTTTATTGTTTTTTTTTTTAATTATTTTTTCCAGGTATCTGGGGATCACTCGGCCCCTGACATACCCCGTGAGACAAAATGGGAAGCTGATGGCCAAGATGGTCTTCATCGTTTGGCTCCTGTCCGCCTCCATCACACTTCCTCCTCTTTTTGGCTGGGCCAAGAACGTTACGGTGGAAAGGGTCTGCCTCATCAGCCAAGACTTCGGGTACACGGTTTACTCCACAGGGGTTGCCTTCTACATCCCCATGGCGGTCATGCTCGTCATGTACAGCCGGATCTACAAAGCTGCCAAGGTCAGTGCCGAGAAGCACCGGTTCATGAACTTCCCCAAGCACTACGAAGAGGAGGGCGTCTACTGCCTGGAGGCCTCCAGCCGGGGCCACCACAGCTCCAAGCGCACCAAAGCTGTGGAGGAATGCGCCACGCTCTCCAAACTGCTCCGGCAAGACCGAAAGAATATTTCCATCTTCAAAAGGGAGCAAAAGGCAGCCCGGACCCTCGGCATTATCGTGGGGGCTTTTACATTTTGCTGGCTTCCGTTCTTCCTGATGTCCACGGCTCGGCCTTTTATTTGCGGCATCCAGTGCAGCTGCATGCCCCTGCGGCTGGAGAGGACTCTGCTCTGGCTGGGCTACACCAACTCCCTCATCAA
>VZSG01000239.1:200696-222519 GCA_013398315.1 Nothoprocta pentlandii | reverse complement strand
AAAATAATAAAAGAAAATAAAATAAAGAAAAAAAAAATAAAGAAAAAAAAATCCAAATAACAACAACAAAAAATACGCCACAAACTACACAAGACTGCAACTCTCCACCTTTGAAAAGGGCTCTAAGGTCTGTGGAGGGAGCACATAACACACAATGTAAAGTCACTGGCTGCACTTCTCTGTGAAATATGACAGCAGCTATAAGGGCCAGCACAAAGCCAGGCACTCACGCCATCCCAGCTTATCCGAACTGACTTAACTGCATTATTTTCCACACCGAGCTCAACTCCAGGTTTGCACGTCAGAGCAGTGGTACCAATGACCCTCCTCCCCTCACACTGTAGCACGACAGCACTTGAAAGAGGCATGCTTGCAAAAAACGAAACACAAACGAATGTGAAAAGGCGAAAAATGTGATGTTTTTCATTACGGTTGGGTTGCAAAGTCCGACGGGCTCCTCATCAGGGAGATGACCAGTGCCCAAAGACTGTTATGTTTATTGGGTTGTACTGTAATCCTGTTCTCAGACAAGTGATGTGTGTTCGTAATTTGTGGCTAATTGACTCCATAAAAGCATGCTTTGGTTGACAACAGAGAGTATATAATTTCTCTGACAGATTTACAGTTCTTCAGTATGATGTCTAGCAGGCTTGAAAAAAAAAATACTAAAAGCGATGTATCTTTTTTTAAAAAAAAAAATCTAGTTTCCTTATTTTGGTGTAGATTCTTTGGCTAACTGGGCTTTAAAGTGTGTCTTTACATTTATGCAGTGGCATATGTCACCTATGTGTCTTCCCCTGTTAAAGCAGCACTATTCAAATTAAGGTAAGGAAGGTACTTTCTGGCCAATGGACACTTCCTTCACCTCAGATTTCTTTACGTAGTAGGAATGTAAGAACGGCAGGGGTAGGTTGGGTCAGTCTATCTAGCCTCACGTCCCATCTCTTGCACTGGGAAAAGGGCAAGAATAGATAAGCACGGGGTGATGCTCTCTGCAGCATCAGTCTTGTGGGATTTGTGGCTGAGATAAAAACAGTTCCCGTAAAAAGGGCATCGCTAAACTACAAAACCAGAGCACCTGGCCATGGTCACTGCTGTGAGCTTTCTTTGTATACATTGATGATTGAACTTGCTGGAGAGAGCAATTGGCGTAAGGTGGGGAAAAAACATGTCCTGATGATCACCTAGTTGATGTCTGTCCTAAACCAGGACCATATCCACCTCTGCCTTCTCCAGAGTGTTCGTCTGGCCTGACCTGCTGCATGTATCCACTGTGCACAGGCACAATGGAGACATAGCTCTTCACTGGACAACCTCCAGGGCTCACCACCTTTTACTATTGAATAGAGGTGAGAGAGCTGATGTCTCATATCTCTGATTGCACTTTATCAGGTTTTATTATTACTGCTTTGAACATGGAGATCACGCTCTTTAGCAGCAGCAGAGTTTGCACTCAGGATGGTTTTCTCTGGAGTGGTCCTGCATGGTGTCTTCATGGTAAGTAAAACCAGAAGAAGGGTTTGCTAGTGCCAGACCGATGGGGTCTGGTGGTGCCCTGGACCCAAGCAGGAGTTTCTGAGGTTAACCTGAAGGCCTGAACTGTGCCCAGGGTGTTTACCAGCAGTCGTGGCTTGTCCTGCAGTCACAGCTTCTCCAGGTCACTTCCACCAAGTAGGGATGTCACAGCCCATGTGGACTTGAAGAGTGTCTGTGAGACATCCCGTGGTCTTGCATTCTGAAAAACAAGGACCTCAGGGACACAATGAAGCAGGAGAGAACACGTGAATACAAACCCCACTATCTTGCCTCTAGTTAGTAGTTACCCAGCTCAGATGCAACTCCTCACGACGCCTCTTCTTCCCAAGCCCCCACAATTCGTCTCCACACCCATTGTCTTCAGGGCACAGTTTGACTTCCCATCTCAGGTCCTGCTTGTCAAAAACAACCCTTCTCCTCTCAGAAAACACTCGGGGCCTTTGCCCGTCCTGTCACAATATTTTAGCAGCAGCAGCTGCTCTCTGGTGCTGGCCCGCCATGGGGACATGCAGTTGCTTCAGGGTCCGGTTTCCATCTTGTGCTCCCCAAGCTCCTTCCCTGCCATGGAGCTAACGGAGCCCTTTCGACTGCGCTGTCTGGGTTCAAACTAACCAGCTGCTAATTCAGACCAACTCGTCCGGATGTGAAAGCCCCAGACAGCACATTTCATGTTCAGAGCACAACACAGGAGCCTGGTTTGTTCTGCTGTGACACACACACACACATATATATATGTACATATATATATATATGCATAAGGGACATAGTTTTACTTATTTTGTGTATTACATGTTCTTAAAATACCTTCAAAATTTGCAATCTTGTTTAACTGCCCTTAAAGTTATTATCATCCCTATTCTGCTGGTATTTCTACCATGGCTTAAAATAGTTTGTAGGAGAGTTATGAAATAGTGTTGGAGCCTCTCAGATGAAGTCTCGTTGAATACTGGATTGCTGGGTTGGATGAGACTTGTGGAGGAAAAAAAAAAGAGTAGGGGAAAGAATAAAATTGTGGATGATCCAAAACTGATGACCTGGGTGATCCTGTAAACTAGGGAATGAAGAAGCTTATTTATCTAAAAAAGCCATCTTTTGTTTGACCCAGAATTCCTTTTCACTCTGCCATTTATTGATCACTTCTTTCCCCTCTGTTCTTTTTAGTTGTAGACCTGTCTTGAATGAAAACCTTTGTTCCCAGGAGCACGTCCAAAACTTTAAATCTGAAATCACTTAAACACAATAGCTTTGTTGAAACAAAATATTACGCTTAAAAAATTATGAGAGAGCTTGGTTGATTATTCCAGTAGTTACTGCCCTGGACTGTGTTGACATCCGCTTAGTTTCAACTCGTGCCTTTTAATCTTCCAAGATTAGATTGCATTTAGGTTAAATAAAACAATGTGCATCCAAATAAAACAGGACCTTTTCCACACATGAATGAGCATGAAAAATTTAGTTAAGCTAGTCAAGATCTTTGCATATGCATCACTAAATCATGCTGAAAAAGTTCTTTTTTTAAGTCAGAAAAGAATCAGTGCAATCAGTGCATTTGGCATCTGTCAAGAACAGCTTAAATTAAATCTGAGCCATTTAAAAATGGATTTAGGAGCACTCACTCAAGTGTTTAACTAAACTACATAAGATTTAAGAGAAGTTAGCTCAGTGAGAGTCTGCATTAAGGCAAAATTGAGGCTCACTAAGCAAAGTACCAATTTAGGAGTACAAGAGAAACTTTCACAGGCAAGGCGTGCTTCCCACTAGACTAGCAGCAGTGCAGTGGAAAAAAAATCAGGAGCCTCAGGCAGAGAAAACTGAGATAATTCAGGCAGAAAACGAGTAGGTCTCAAGTCAGCCTTTTATTCCACTCTGAGTGCAGAGGAAATATGTACAGAAACACACACACAAGTGATTTGGGATAGACGACGTTTGGGACAAACCCCTAAGGCCACCCCAGCTGGGGCTCGGAAATTTTTGATAACAATGTTAAGCAAAGCCAGTCTGAGATCAGCCAGAGACACGACACAAAAAGCCCAAGGCCATAAAAGCCTAAATCTCTTCCCAAAGAGCACCAAACGTCTCTGAAGTTCTCTGAAGTCAGCACTTTGCTGGGACAAGCACTGGAAACTGGTGTGGACATCTCTGCAAACTCACCACGTTGTTCACCTCCACTCAGGCTGTTGCTGCAGTCATTACCTTCCTCTGACAAGAGCTTAATATTAATATAGCTGAACCACGTCAGACTGGAAGTCTATCTAGCCCAGTACCCTATTTCCTACAGAAATAGAATAAAATCAGGCAAATGTGTTGTGGTACTTCTAGAGCATCTTCTCCTGTCCCAGCAAAAAAGTTTGCTGATCTGCTGAGCTAGAAATGCTATCGTAGTGTTTAGCATCCTAATTGCCATCTTTTAATCTATTTATGTTTTTGGCGCTCTGCCATGCTGAGGCAATAACGTTCCACAGTTCAATTATGCTTCAGATAAATAATTATCTCCTTTTATTCATTTTGAACCTGCTACCTGTTTCCCTTATTAGGTACTGACTTATCCTTTCATTAGAAAGGGGAATGGGGGACCTCTCCCATCTACCCCTCTCTAGGCCCACCTTGAATTCTTCAGGCATTGAAGACTGGATTTTCTGGGTGGCTTTTGATCCCCCGACACTTATCTCCGGAGTGCCGGGAGTATTGGGATGTCCATGTCTCTCGGACACCTCTTCCAGCCTTACAAAGCGGAGCAGACCGGTGTGCCTGGGTTTAAAGCAAGATGCTGTTACAACACCTCTTCTGAGTTGCTTTAACTGCCAAAACACAGCAACACACCACAGAACCAAAATTAAGAGGCTGCAGGAGGAATAAAGAGGGGCCACAGTGGGTCAGATCAAAAGTCTTCCCAGCTCAGGAGTCCATCCCCAGCAGCAGACATAAGGAGATCCCTGGGGAAGAATACAGGAACAAGGCGAGTCTTGTTCTCCTTTTCCCCTTGCAGCACTACTGTCACAATCTCCAACCATTTTTAGCTCAGGAAACTTCCTACTGAGACATGGTTGCTGTACAAACCTCTAATAATCCCTAAAGGGGTGCATTTTTGCAGACCAATGCCGAGTCTTGTCTCTGGGACAACCTCATGGCTGGCCACCATGAAGACCAACCATGTCTTCAGTTTGAGGTAGCATGAGGGCAGACAGCAGGTTGAGAGGAGCCTGGTCTCCCACCTGAATTCCTGCAAATATTAATCATCCACAGTCTTCGGAAGTAATTCCACAGATCTATGAGGGGGCTCTTTCTGCTCCTAGGAACATTTAAGTTGGATGTCTAATACAGCCGTCAGCCATATGTCACTTTCCACATATGTTCTTACATTAAAAAACGGTTTCTTTGTTTCTTTCACTACAATGTTTTAATCTAGACACATTTTACATTTATCAGGCCAGGTTTTCTGCTGCCAAGCTCTGATTTTTTTTTTTTTTCATATTTTGTTCATCATTCTGAAATAAACTTAAGGAAAACTCCACTAGCACAAGATGAACAGGTGAACCACTGCTAAATAGACACTTTATGGCAAATAATTACAATAATGCATAGCTATTCCCTGCCCTCCACACTGACATGTGGAAAAAGCAGACTATTTTACATGGCCCCACGTAGCATTTCTTCACAAAACCTTTCACAAAGAATATACAATATCAGAAGAAGTCATGGAGAAAGTGGGTGGTGAATGATGATGTTCAGATTAAAGGCCTTGGAAGGATCAGAAGGCATCTTGTAAAATGACAACTGTCTTTAGCTGTCTTTGGTTGCAGCAGTACTGCTCTCTGGCTATGATTCCATGGTCACTCAGGTGGGCACCTAGTTATGACTCATCAAAATTTCCATCTGGATTGTTTTCCTGTTTCCTAATTGAGGCACTGGCTTCCCTGAGACAGAAATATTACAGCTCTCTCAAAAAAAGGCAGTATCTCCTGTGGAAAATTGACCTGGAGAAAGGTCTAGTTATTACTCAGCTGGAATCCAGCTGCAACTCTGCAACAGAGTGCACTCAGGTGAGTGCAGGAGGTCTAGGAAGTCTTGGGAAATCAGCAGGTCCCGTCCCAGGATGTCCCAGGAACAGCCCATGGGTGGTGACAATCAGACAAGTGGGAATCACTGATGATGGACATGAGCAGAGTCCCTCAGCAGGGGACATGAACACGATGGATGTACCACATGGCATGGCATTTCAGTCAGGCTGGAAGAGGATCTCTTGCTAAGCTCTAAACAGAGGCTTGGACACTAGACATGACAGAGGACGAGGCCCTTTTCCTCAAAACATTGCTTAGATAGGCAGGTAGCAAGAAAAGTCCAGCTGGAGGCACCATCGCTGACACTCTGCTCTCTATTCACATGCTAGGCTCACCCTCCAGGACTTACTTGATAATTCTGCTTATGTTTCCCCAGCCAAAGTGTGGAGCCCATGAACCAGTCACGGCAGCCTCAGCACAGCCCAGCTGAGATGAGCTCAGGCTCAGCTCTGCACTTGCTGTAGGTTTTCCCTGCTCCTCAATTGCCTCCTCCTTTTCCCTGCTGTCCAGGCGTGCGTACCTTGGACAGCAGCAGGACTCATCTGCCGCTGCTCAAGCAATTAAATTAAAAAAAAAAAAAAAATTATAGGCTGCAATGTGTGTGTCATGCATATTCATGCATATGTGGTGTTAGCAGATAGCTGGAAAGTTGCCTTAGCCTATGCAAAAGACAACAAACATTAACTCTTTACAGTTGTAGAGAAAAGCTCTCTAAAATCTCTGTTATCTGGATCCCGTTGTTCAGCCTCTGTCACTCCTAGCTTCGAATCTCTGACCCTTTGAACACAAGCAACCATCTGTTAATGCAGCAATTAGGAGAGGTGGCAGCGTGGCCCCATTCTTGTGGATGATTTGCACAGCCCACAAGAGCTCTGCTCTAAGCCTGCGACTTCTCTGTTTGGTCGCAGATGATCTGAGCACCAAAATGGACATTTTGAGACCCTGAAACGTCTCAAAATCACTTAACTCACAGACCAAAGCTCTGGGCAAGAACTTGCGTCATGTGCCAAGTGAGAGCCTACCCAGATGAAATGCAGCCACCAGTCTGGCAGATGCCCTCTCTCAAGCGAGCAGTGACAACCCACCGAGCATCTGGTCTTGCAATGTGAAGCAGACCATGGGGTACCTGCACTATGCTTTCCATCAGCCTTGCCCTGCTCCTTCCCATTTCAAGTGTGTGTGAAGATCTCCTAGCTGAGGACATGCTATTGCCCAGGTATGAGTTGGACAGGAGTGTACAAGCCTTAATTATTTTAGTTTTATATTAATTTCTTTTAATTTATTTTAAAAATTTAAAATGAAATGAAATGAAATGAAATGAAATGAAATGAAATGAAATAAAATGAAATGAAATGAAATGAAATAAAATAAAATAAAATAAATACATAAAAATTATTTTAAGGATTTATTTTATAATATCCTGGGTTTGCTAAACAGAACTAGGGGAGACATGAGGAGGAAGCATCCCTTTTTAAAGGCAGAAGGACAGCTGTTCTTCATAAAGAACTACACTCTTCCCAAATACAACTTACTCTTTCCAAATACAACTTCTCTACAGCATTGTCAAAAAAATCTGGGCTACCCATGGAAGCTGATGCTGCTCGAAGTAAACGACTCAGATGGACTACCTGGCTCCTTGGAGACATTAATCAGGGTTTAGTGCTGTCACTTCTCAGGACTTGCTTTCCTGTGATAGCTTCAAAAGACATGGAAATGTCAACAGCCTTTAGCAAGAGCAAGCCCAACGCGCAGGCAGACCGGTGTGCTAAACGGTGCTTGCAGGCACGTGGTCCTGGAGGTCCAGGGGACCCTCCTAAACGGCCATGAAGCAGATGGTTGCAGGCAGTGTCTGCCCCTGTAAGGAGCTGGTCATGCAGTCTGGGAGGAAGAAAATCATTGCTGGTACAGTCCCCGAAGTGGCATCTGTCCTCAGTAGATACAGACTTCATTGCCCGCTACACATGAATGTGTCTTGATGCCAAAACAACAGGTTACTTATAAAATCCATTGGGAAATTGATCTCCTGAAGCTCGGCTTACCGTGTCTCTCCCCAGCACCACCACCTTACTTCTTTGTGCTTTTCAGACAAGAATTAAATGAAAATAGAGTAGAAATATCTAATGATGATGAGCCTTTAGTTTAACAGTGAGACTACAAAACGTCAAAGGAAAGACGCATTTCTCCCTCTTGAACATCTAATACAGTGATGAGAACTGGTTCTAACCAGAATATTTCTGGGAAAGTCAGATTTTAGTCCAAGGACTCTTGAAAAATTAACTCAGATTTCTCCCTTCCCGCTAATTTACAAAGTAAGTTCTTTCTTTATTTATTTATTTATTTTCTAAAAAATGAGTACCCAATAATACCTCTTTCTTCCAGAAAGAATTCAGCGTTCTGCATTCCGAGCTGTGGTTGGAAAAATATTAGTAGGTGCAATACCGATGCCATAAAGAAAGTAGAAATGTTGCTGTGAGAAAATAATGCAAGAATCATAGGTAAGGGAAAGAAAATGAAACAAATAGCAATTCAGCATGTGTGCTGCTTTTGGAAACCAGCGTGATATAGCACCTCTTCTCCTCTATTTTTTATATAGCACATATATTTTATGACACTCACTAATTTATTTTCTTACAAAAGCTTCAAGGAGAGACAAATCAACAAAGATGAACTACTAGCAATACTATTAAGCTCAGAGAAGAATAAAGGAGTACAACCATCAGACGTAGAGTAAAATAATATATCAACATGATCCCACTATTAGGCTTGAATTCTATCGTCCGTTCTCCTAAATCACCAAAGCGATGAGGTGAAGGCAGAAAGATGAAAGAGGAGGAGAAATTGTTCCTTCCCCTGCTCCACAGAGACTTTTAAACCAGTGACAAAAAGGGTTTTGTTCAAATTTAAAGGCCAGCATCTCGTAGGCATGGGCATTTCCATACGATGATTGCTCCTCAGAACAGCCTGTGCTCTGATGGATAATTTTGCAAGACAATATTTAGGGCACTTAAAGCCTGGGGAGATGTTCTTCTGGCAAGCTCCCCGTGTGAGAATTTGCATGCACATGTTGTGCATCCAAGTTAGTTACTCTCATACTACGACTTGCCCAGATATCAGTCACAACCTGTTCTTAGCACACAGCTCTTGTGGCAAGAGTGGGCTCCATTATTAGAGAATTTAGGACACAGCTCAGGCAGTCTGAAGAGGCTGTGTTAGCATAGCATGAGCAATTCAGCAGGGTAAAAAGGAAGCTAAAGGGCAGAAGATTTGCTTCTTTGATGAGACCGCACTCCCTTTCTTCTTCTGGGTCACAGCACAGCCTGATAGAGACATCACTTCCCACAGCCTATTCGCAGGAGAGCATTTTAGGATCCAAATTTTGTAGGGGACTGTCTCTAGGCATTACATACTAGTTGTCTCATTGTATTTCCTTCAGGAAATAAAAGAATATGAACAAAACTGGTTAGAAAACAAGTTTGTTTTAGCTTTTGCAAGGTTTATCAAGGATGCATTCCCAAAATCTAGCAGTATCAAGACACACAGTTTATCTTCACAGACTCCTCTAGTGCCCAGATTCACCAAAACACTCGTCTTCATCAAGGTTTAATTTAAAACTTTTCAGGTTAGAGCAACAAACATGATTAAGGGACTGGAGCACCTACTGAATGAGGAAAGTATAACCGAGCTGGGCTTGTTTAGCCTGGAGAAAAGAAGACTGAGAGGGGATCTGATCAATATGTACAAGTACCCGAAGGGTGAATGTAGGGAGTAGGGAGCTAAACTCTTGTTAGTGGTGGCCAGTGATAGGACAAGGGGAATTGGGTATAAGTTGAAACCTAGGCAGTTCCATCTGCATGTGAGGAAGAGCTTCTTCACTGTGAGGGTGACAGAGCCCTGGCCCAGCTGCCCAGGGAGGCTGTGGAGGCTCCTGCTCTGGAGATCTCCCAAACCTGCCTGGATGTCACCCTGTGCTCTGGGTGTCCCTGCTGGAGTAGGGGTTGGACTAGATGATCTCTAGAGGTCCCTTCCAAGCTCAACCATCCTGTGATTCTGTGTTTCAGAGGAGCAAGTGGACTTATGTCGACTCTCATTTTGGACCATCCCTACGTTTGAGCTAGTCACACAGCACTTGGGCAGAAATAAATGCTTTTAGGAAGTGATTCTGCTGACAAAATGTGGATATTTACTGTTGAATGAGACCAACTCTACCACAAATTGATCATTTATTTCCAGGCACTATAAAGAGACCCCACAGCGACTTACTCACAACAGATGGAGGAGATACCTACATTGGAGATATCTGCATTTGAGTGGAAGATGAGTGCTTAACAGGAAAATTGTGAGCACTTCAGTGCTCATAAATTGTTGGGCCTGGAATGAAACCAATGCACCAGATATTAAAATGTTCATCCTGCAATAGCTTCTGCATACCAGGCCTCCTATCCAGGGGCACATCCACCTACTAAAATGCTGTGATATACAAAGGGAGATTTTGGGCCAAGTATGTTGGTTTTCCTCCCTTTATATACCTCAAGATCTTGGGCTGAACTGGTCATTTAGAGTTTGATTTAATTTGTATGTGACTAGTATGAAAATGTTTAGCTGACTTTACAAGTGCACCCTAAGGGACTATGAGATGTCAAGCTTCCCTTTGATGATGCATTGACCCAGAAGATACGATTCTGTTTTTTTTCTCAGCTTAAGTCCCTTTGCTTGTAAACCTAGCTTACTTGGTCTAACCAGTCTGACAAATCAAGGTCATGTTGACCAGATTCAAACAAGGCTGTCCAAAAGCAGGTGGTGGAAGGGACCCTACCTCAGAGCAGCTATTAAAAATATAGACATGTGAAGTTTTGAATGCCATGAGGACCGTAAGTTTGTGACACTTCAAAAATATCACAGCTTTTAGAAAGCTGACGTTATTTTTGATTTAAAAAAAGTATCTCTGACTGACACAATGCCACCAGCTGATGGAAAGTACAATTCTCTCCCCTTCCCCCTCCCTGATGTCCTACAAAAATAAGTGATGGGAAGAAAAGAGATCACAGCGACAACTCTCGCGGCTGTCAAACCATCCATCAACAAAATGAAAAACAATGTGGACATCCTATGCTTAGTACTTTTGTTCTTACAGCCAAAACTAAGATAGAAATGTTCCAGTTTAGGAACTGGACAATAAATCAAACAGCCAGTCTGAAAATTTCCTCTTGCTACCAAAAAATAGTTACCTTGATACCTACAGAGATGAGACTCGCTTACATTTCTCTGAAGATTTTCTTATTAAGGCTCTCTTTTGCACATGTGCTATTTTTTTCCTCACAATATCTCACGGCAGGTGGGAACAGGAAAAAAATAGTCTGCAGCCTAGTAATTAAATAGGCTTGTTTTTAATACTGCAAATTACAGCTAGATGTAACTGTCTCAGGTATATATAATGCTCCAATCACCGCAGCACCTCAGTGCTCTTCCCTCTCAAAGCCTCTCTTAGTCTCCCAAGACTTGAAGTGCTATTATCCTCATTATGGAGGCAGGGGTAGAGAACTAGAGAGACCTCCTGGGTCTTCACAGGCACCTTTTTATATTCATTTACCCGTTTTACCCATTTCACAGGCATAACGAGGCCAATCTGAAGAACTCCCATAGGTTCAGGAATTTTTCAGACCCTCATGGGTGCAGTGCTGAAGATCCCCCTCAGACTGGATTAATTCCTGGCCAATGTCTGTGCAGTTTCTAGTTTTCCAGCAAAACCTTTTTATTAAACAGCTCTGTTTCTAGCACTTACCTTTTGCATCCCTGTTCCAGTTATTTATAGAGAGCAACCATATGATGTCTTAGCTTTCGGTGTTGGGATGAGTCAAGACCTTTTTGTGCCCTCTCTAAGATAAACTCTTTTTCCCCATCCCCTATTCTGGTTTGTCCCTCTTTTCTAGATATAAACAACTAAAAAGAGCATAACTACTAGAAGATGTGGTCTTCCCAACACCAGGGAACCAGGCACCAGGAAGGAACATCTTACATCTTATTTTCATGTTAGCTTCCAGCTTATTTTCCTATTAGCTTCCAGGAGTTACATCTGTATTTTCATGTTAGCTTCCAGCCAAGTGTGAAGCCTCATCATTTGGGTGGTCCTTGACAGATCCTTGTGTCTGGGCAAGCCAAGGTGATTGCCAAGGTAGGAAACTCAGGCTACTTCTACTCTCAAATTAAAGGCTGCTCTTGGAAGACAGGTCAAGCCAACAGATCAAGGGTAGCTCATCTCCATAGCACTCAAAGGCATGTATACAACTGGACGTATACATATATATATTTATATTCTTAAATACACAACAAAATTTCTTTTACCTTCAGAAGATTCAGAACAATGTTAGGGTTGTCCTGCAGATACAGTGATGCTTTAATAACACGCCCCAGAAAGACTGAGTGTGAACAAGGACGCGGTGTGTCCTGCAGTGTGGCAGCAGCCCATGTCATGCTGTCTGCCTACAAGGTCTGGTCCCTGGTGGGGACTTCCCCAGAGATGTGCCTTTTCTTTTCTTTTTTTTTTTCCTCTCAACCATTTCCCAACAACAAACAAACAAACAAACAAGATAAATAACTAATATCACAGCTGGGACTGGTTCAATCATAGGCTCTGATCCTACAGCTGATATTGGGGCCATCGGCCTGACGTTTGCGGCCCCAAGAACTTGAATTTCAAGTGAATCTACCTAAATGTACTACATTACTACATCCTATTACCATTGGTGGTCCCTTTCTAGCAGGGCTCTGCATGTACCCAGCATAGGAGAGATCCCCAAGGAGAAAAGCTTGCTCACCCATCCAGTGGGAGACCAGGAAACCTTCTTCCATCATGCAGACAGAATCACTAGGAAAGGTCTTAAGGCCTCATGATATAAAATTAAGCACAAGGGAGCACAAAGGCAAGTCAGCCACCACCTCTTCCTTCCCAAAGACCTTGCTGACTCATTCTATTGCTTTGATGCTGAAAACAGCTCCCATAGCAGCCTCCAGTCTGAAATACTTCCAGCTTGAGTAAAATACCTGTCACTTGCCACCGATGGGAATGAAGGAAAATTGGAAGAATCCCTGGGCTCCCCATCAAGCTCTATGACATAGACTGAAAGCTTGGCCACATCTTTTGACTTCATGTTCAATTAACTCCTGTTGCCTCTCTACTCCCAGGCTATTTTTTCCTCTCTGTCATGAGCCTTGGTGGACAAGATATAAGAGATCATATGGAGAACCCAGGCCCAGAGTCATCTCCAAAGTAAATTACCCCAAGGAGATGTTTCTCCTAACCAAACATTCATTACGAGCAGGTGCGTGACTTGCTCTATTTAGCTGTACTTTACTTAGGGCCAAAGGACAGTCATCATTCGTTAAAACATATCACTAATGCAGTCAACAGCCTGGGATTTAAGCCAAGAGAAGGGGTGGGGGGGAAGCAGGTTTTAAGAGCAAATAAAACAAACAGATGTTGCAAGTACTGACAAGCAGAATAATCTAATTGCTGAATTTAAGAAACCAAAAAATCTCTTATAGGCTTAAAAGTAAAAGACATCCCCGATCTCTGATAATTGCCAGATTATGCGATTTTTCTCAGCTATGAAAGCTGAGACTTCTTTTTCCCTGTTTTCTGCATAGCCCACTAAGGTTATCCTGTCTCCAGATCAAACTGTATCCATCCCTACTTGAACCTAACACATGTCACCTTGGAATGACAGCAGGAGCGTGGCAGAAAAAAAATAGTTGGCAAATCTTTGAACAGTAGCTGAGGAACAGCTATTTCACTAAACCCAACTTCGAGTCAACATGCTCTCTCAGTAGGCCAAAATAATGTTCCTTTCTTGGGATTAAAGCAGCTATTCCAAATGAGGCTGGCTATGATTGACACTTTAATTGACTGGCACAATTTCATGCCTTAATAACTCTCAGCTCCTCAGTTTAGCCATGAATAAATTTAACTGTTAAGTCCTTCTGTATAAATCCCCTTGCTTGGAAGTTCCTGTTCTCTGTTTAAAATGTAAAGTTGGATGAGAAGGCTTCACCAACACACCAGGAGCCAAATGCAATAAAACGTGCCACCCCTTGGTCAATGCCCTGAGCATTTCCCACAGCTCCTTCCCTTCTCAGCCACCACAACTGGCTCATAAAGAGAGAACCAGGTGGAGTTTATCCACCTCCAGGCAGATTTAAAAAAAAAAAAATAGCTCCAGGTGGAGTTCATCTAGCCCTCAGCTGGAGGGGCACATGTTGGTAAACGAGCATCACCCTGATGCCAGCCCACCAATTAGTAACATAATCAGCTTGTCCAGAGGCTGATGAATCCCTCTTGAATTTTCCTACTGCTACCCACATGTTATCCCGGATAGTATCTACTCATGCCTGTAATTTTCCAAAAGCTCAGGTTTATCTACAGGAAGATCTTTGGTCTGGCTTATCTCCTGCTGTCTTACATCTTTCACGTAGCATTAGCTTTGTGTGCCAGGTCTACGGTCGCTCCTTGGGTTGGAGGTGCCAACACCAAAGAAGGGTGCAAATGCAGCTCTTAGTCAGACTGCCTTGAGCTGTATTTTCAGCTTTGCAGTAGGTCTTTGGCTGTGGTCTATTTTTTTTTTTCATGTGACTAAACCTGCTAAAATTGTACTGCTGTTTTTCGGAATTAGTAGTTCTTTTTGAGAAATGTCCCCTCTTCTCCAGCACCTTAAATTGGGGATATTTAGATTCGCTTCAGGTTGAAGAGAAAAGAAGCTATAGCTGAAAATTCAAGTGAGGTTCAGTATTTAATCAAAATGTCTTGAATCTACTGGTTATCAGAGGTTTCTGCCTTCCTGCCCCTGTGTCACCACATGCAATGGGGACACTGAGGTGTGTGAGAGTCTATCTGAATTTGCCAGATTTGAGAAAACTGACTTCTTCCAAAGACATTTTTGACTAAGCAAGCCATCTCCAGTGTCCAAGGCCTTCCAGGAGCCCACCCAAATAACTTTCTTGGGCTGTCCCTTTTTCCCCAAGGAAACACTGGTCAGAAATTGGGACTATAGGAGGATGTAAAGCTGTTCCAGAAACAAAACTCCTGCGTCAGCGTGCCTGCCAAATTAATGGATCTTTGGGGATTGCGTTTCCTTGCTCTTCATGTCACATCCTTCCAGCCAAAATCCAGATATAATGCTCAGCTTCATGGTGGTGACTTACTAACACAGAGCTTCTGTGAGCCTCCCCTCTGGTGAGCATTAAAACAGATGGTTGGTTCTGAAAAAACAAAAAATCGTGTGTGCTTGCCAACATATAGGCATTTTTTTGTGATTTCCAGGACTCTCTTTGTGTGGTAGGAAAAGGATCCCTGAGGAAAACTTGAGATGTAGTGGCTAGCTTAGACTGAGTTCAAGGAAAGTGCCTCTGCTCTTCTCATGAGGTGCTAAATCCTGCAAGCAAGAATTTGGACACTCACCTGTTGGCGACCTATATGTTTCACAGGAATTTGGCCTTGCAACGTTGTCAAAGGCAGATAGGAAATAGTTTGATGTTGCTGTTTTGTTACGTCCAGCTGAACTGTACTGATTTCTCCCTTACTCAGGGCGGGTATTTGCTGGGGGACAGGAGAATGCCCCATCTCTTGTCCATCTCCTGTTAGCTGTCTTCAGCATGAATCCTTTCGTATGTAAAAGGACTTCTGCTGCTTTCTGATTGGCACAAATGTCTGTATTTTCCTTTCCTTCTCTATAGCAAAGCCTACAGGGGAACGTGGCAGGAGGTGATGCCTGCTCCTCATCCACGATAAAGATGTGACGGTCATCAGGGACAGAGGGGACACAGTCTACCAGCCTCTTCCCTGCTGTCATCTGGAGGTCTTGTCCCAGTAGGAGACCTGGGTCCACTCTTCCCTCCTTGAAAACCCTGTCCTAAGGTGTCTCCAAGGCGGTGCTCAATGGCTCGGTGATGTAGATTTGATAGGGGATAGTCTGAGATGACAGCATTGTCTCAGGCACTCTGGCAGGATGGTCCCATGCTGGACTCCTTGGGGTTCACCACCCCACGCTCAGTGTATCATAGGGACATCAGAGGTGCATCTAGGGTGGCTGCCACATCAATGTAGAATGGTGACCAGCCCTAAACCTATCTCGTTTAAAAAAAAAAAAAATAGGGTGAATAGGAAATATTTTAAAGAAGGTGGGACAGGATGTCAGCAGATGTGGGACTCTCAAGCATCTTCTGTGGATGACTTGCTGAGATGCTTATCTCTGTAGAAGATAAGGCATAGTAGAAACCCACTGTCCCAATGATGCTCCTGCTCACCTCTCTGTTGCCGTTTTGGGGATGCAAGTGGGACTCAACAACACAGAGTCTCCAACCATTTTGCCTTCATCCATGCCAGTCCAAGCATTCTCACTCGGTAAATCAACACCCCTCTCAGAACCATTCCCTTGGACTGCAATGGCATCCTAAAGGACAGGAGGAAACACACTGTGCATCTGCTGCTAGGGTAGTGACCATGGTTAACCAGTCAGCTTTTCCATATGACAGAATAGACCTTCAGACCAGGCGCATTCCTCTTCCATCTGCTTTCCCTGGGCTGAGGCACGTCCTGTGTCCTCACCACCCACCTTGCAGACCTGTCCTTTCTTTGGCCTTTCTCAAACTTCCCAGGACCAAGGTCAGTCCGTAGCACTGGGAAACTTTCAGGTGACCAGATGTGAGTGTCTACGTTAAAGGAAACAACCAAATATGGACTGAATTGCCCCTGCTTGCTCACAAATAGCTCACAATAGAGCTACCCCTCTCTGAGCTGCTTCAGCAGCATTTAGCAGCAAAAGAGTTTTCAAAATCATTTGTTTTGAAGGGAATCTGGCAAGAGAAACAGACTCTTGTCTTTGGGAATGGTGGGAGGAAGCTAAAAAATAACAGTGGCAGAAAACTCCGCACCAGCTCTTTTCTACGCCTCGTCTGTTGCTTTATTAGTGCTCCTAAATCTGTTTTGCTAAATATAAACATACACAAATTTACATAAGCTTCATTAAAAGTGTGTGTCTGGACTCTGCTGCTCCTGTAACACACCCAGGAAATGGAGAACTTCAAACTCCTCTTCAGTAGAATAAGCAGTGGTAAGCGATGCACAACAATACTTTAAGGTTGATTTTGCTTTTCCATGTTTTTTTTTTTCTGCTCGTATCTGCCAGGCCCTCTGCAGCTTGTGGGTGACTTTAGTTTCCCTTCAGTATCCACACACGTAGAGTCTTTTCTGTGCAAATATAAATCAATGCTTCCCACCTTCTAATATGATGTTAAAGAAGGGAAGTGGAAGCCTGGTAGAATATGGAATGTGATGGGCTTCACTCTTTTGTTTTTATTTCCTTGCTGTGCCTTGGTATCTCCCCCGCTTCTGCCCAAGGAGAGGCTAAACTGAGACACCGAGGAGCACGTGGGCGATGCTGACAGGAGAGCACCTCCGTGGGATGCTGAGGCTCACGAGCACATGACTTGGGGCCACCTCATTGCCACCGCAGCGCCTCGGTTTCCCTAGGGAGACTGATATCTGAGCGACTTTGGACTCACATGGCCAGCACACGCAACCGAGCTCTTCCTCACTCGAGGCTGGCAGCACAACACCCACGCACGGATGGCCCTAGGGAAAGGAGAGGACCCGCGGGCCGGCCGCTCAGACACTCCGGCCGTGCAGAGCATCCTTCCATCGGGGCGGGTGGCACGTGTCCTTCTGCGGCTCGGAGGCAGCCCACCGCTTGCCACGAAGCAGTTGGCACTGCTGCTAAACTGATTTTCAGCCTGACAGGCTAATTGACAGGTTCTTCAGGCTTTGCATGCTGGAGGCTGCAAAGATGCAATAGCGGGAGGATCCTGCTGTACAAAGCCTTTATTTTATTCTTTCTCCTACCCAGTTTCTCTCTCCTGAGAGGAGTTAGACAGTCCTGGTACAGCTGCTTTTCCACTCACTGCCCCTTCACAGTCCCAGAGTGAAACTAGGGAGGGAATCCAGAGAAGTGTTTAGATAGGATCAAATCCACTGTCCCAGTGTCAAAGAGAGCATCTGGCCAATAAAACACTAATAAACATCTCCCTCCCCACAGCTCCAGGGGACTCTGAGGGGAAGAAACCTGAGAGCACCTAGATTTCATGTGAGATCTGCTGAAAACCAGGTGGACGAGATGCTTTTCAGTTCAGTAGTGAGGAGTGAGGAAAAAAGTCAGCACAGGGGATTTGTTTTTCTCTCTTCTGTCAGTAAAACATATCCACATCACTCTTGACCTTCCCAGACACCTTAGACACTGCTGGGAAGAAAGATTCCTCCTCCAAGGTTAGCCATACCATGGCTCATCAGAAATAACTATTACCACTGGGCTTTCCCTGTATATTCCATCTTGTTCCCATACTTATTCCATATAGTGACAGCAGGCTACAAAGCCCCCCTGCACCAATGCAGGAAGAAGCCGGGTTGCTGTGGCTGCAGCTTTACCACATACGCTCCACCAAGCTCCTTCCCAGATGTCTCTTCACATCTGGGCAGTCGTCCAAGGCAACCTCTTGGTAAGAAAATGCTGAGCCATGCAATCCTGAGGCTCTTGTGTCACCTCAGACCTGGTTTCTGGCCAGAAATCCCCTTCTGGCCAATGGAAGCGAGACTCTCACACCTGCCGGTGTTCCTGGAATAACTAAGTCAACTGCTCTTGGGTCATTTCCAACACCTACCTTGATATCACAGAAGGCCCTGGTCTCTGATCCTGAAATATCCTCCAATCTGCAGCCTAATATCCTAATTATGGATTAGGATGTTAACACTGGATGGTCTCCTCCATGGAAGGCTGAAACGGGAGGAAATCCTGGCCCTGTGCAGGATCTCCTTCAGGGATGGAGCCAAGCCCCACTGGAGAGAGGATGGGGACCTAGCGAGCTTGGTGCTTCCCAAAGACACCTCAAGCAACCTTCCAAAATGCTTCTTGTTATTCAACAATAATGCAGCTTCTTTCCTAAGGACTGTACTATGGGTATTTGGAAAAGCTCTTTGCAAAACACTGTCACTGTGTCACCCATGCATCAGCCTGGACACTGGGTGTTTTCAATGGCTTGAATCCCACCAGCAAAAAAATCCTTTCTCTAGCCTCACACCCTGTGCAATAATGGGGAAAAAACCCCAAACAGGAATCAGTGTCTGCAGCAATGAGCCCTCCATTCTCTTCTTTGAAGTCCTCCAGCTTCAAAGTGTTTCCTTTCATGGGGGTAAATTATGTTTCATGACTATAATTAACCGGGAGCCAGTACACACTGCGTTGTTTTTGAGCTGACTCAGTGCTGTCTGTGAAATAGGGTGTGATAAAACAAGATTCAAATCAGATTCTTAACCAAGCTGGCACAGTCTGGAGATGGATGCCAAAAGCAAGCAAAAGGTTTGCAGAGCCCTGGGCATAAGGAGGAATTTCAGGGATTAGGAGCTTTTTCTGTGGAGAGCTGGTTTCCAAGTTGAGGTTGGTGGATGCGCCTTGGTTTTTGATATGGAAGTGAGAAGAGATACCAAGAAGGGGTGTCTGCATATTGTTTTGAGACCCTAACTGCTTTGTTTTGCTTTATTTTCCCCATAAATAAATAAATAAAAGATCATCATAACCAATGGAGATGGCTGTTGGTTCAAAGAGGTTAGCAGCTATGGCTGCTGGGAAAGGGAATTTGATGAAAGTTGGCAAAATAAGAAGCAGATGGGGCTTAAAGGATCAAGTCTTGCTGTCCACCACTTGCAGTAGGTGGAAACATTTCATGTTCTTGAAAGGCCAACTTAAACAGGCAACCAGCTAAAAACTAATAAAGCTGGTGGGTTTTGTGTTCTTCATCTGCAGCCCTTGGTAAATAAAGGTATTTGGAAATAAATCCTCTGATCCTTGCATGCAACCCCAGGCAGTGGCCACTGAGGGTGCAGGTCAGGATGAGGTGGGGAATTGGGGTGGGCTGGAAGGGGAGCTAAATTCTACTTTTTTATATAACCTGATTCATCACTGATCTGCTCTAGCACATTTCCCACCTTTCTCTCTCTCTAGCTTTGTTGAGCACCAAAGGGTTCAAAACAGCTTCTAGTCACTCGTTTCATTGTATTTTACATTGGATGGTAGAACAGAAAATAGAGAAATTACCACCGGTTTTGCCACTTTCACTGGTACAGTTAGTTACAGAGGAAAAAAAAAGGTACATGCAAGGCTCTTTCGGTGTGGACTTTAATATTGCCATGCCTCAAAGGCAGAAAAAAAAAATCAGATTCATTTTATTCTATTTAGATTTCTCAAATGTTTCACCCATTCACCTAACTAAAAGCATCAGAAAGGTCCAGGCTCCAGAAATACCCTTTTCTCCAAACGATTTCTTACAGCCCCACTGACTCTTTGAATGATGCTCCCAGGCAACGCTCCCCTGAACAGACTTTGTCAGTGGCGTGAGCACAGAAGAGCCAAGGAGAGATGTGAAAAAAGATCTAAAGTAGGAAACGATTCAGTGCTGCCTAAAAATCAGCTTGAAAGAAATCAAGGCTTTTCTACATTGTTCAGCGCAGGAAGAGCCCCATGAAGCTGGCACACAGCTGTGCTGTCAAGCTCCAAGCAAAACTGGCAGCCGTAATCATAGGAAAACCTAACAAATAGGGTTTGGGGTTTTTTTTTCTCTCGTTGGCTTACATGTAAGATTGAGATTTTTACCAGGGAAGGTGGAGATGAATTGCCGCAGCTAATGCCAGGTATGTTGTTTTCCAAGCAAAACAACCTCAGAGCTGTGAAGATATGACTGTGGTTGTAGAATCTTTCATGTAGCCCCCATACCTAAGTGCCTGAGCTTCACAGACTGCTGGAGCTGGCTTCTGGATCGCTCCACAGACTTCAAACTCAGGTTTGACAAGACATGAATTGATGGAGTTACATCATGCTGAAAGCCCTTCCATTTAGAGTTCCTCATGTTGATATCTACGTGTGAGCTATCTTCTGAGGTCCTCCTGATGGTCATTGAAGCTCCATCAACAGAGCTAGAAAGTGGCTATTCCCTCTTGTTGCTCCAGGAGGACATGGATCTTCCCTTGGTATCATATCCTGCATGGTTATCTCAATCCTGGAGGGTCTGTGCTGGCCAGTAACTGAGGTGAACTGCTGAAAGCTTTTCATGATGGCAAAATGATGCAGCTGGGGCTATTTGCTGCTTTGGTACCACAGATCTGCTGCAAACTTGGCTCATTAGGAGCTCTTCAAAATGCCACTGGTCAGATAATTATCTCCAACACTACCCAGACAGGGTGTGTGACTGCACCTGCCCTCAACCAAACTCACAAGTTTTCCTTCTCGCTGTGTGGTAGGGTCATACTCTCTGGTGATCAAATAGAAAAGTTAAGGTATCTTAAATTACGCCTTTCCTTGCACTGGTTATTTTCTCATTGATATTATATTTTTAAGGAAACTCTACAGAATTGCAAGCCTACTCCTTTACTGTGTTTTCCTTCTGAATGTTACACGGATAAAAATGTGAAAAGAATTGAAACTGAAATGGAACATTTCAGTTTGAGCAAAACGGGAAAAAAATTCTGTTATGTTGATGGAAAATTCTTTCACTTTTTTGTTAGTTTGGCACTAGAAAACTTGATCCTTTTTGAAACAAAGTCATGTGTTGAAATCTCAATTTCCTGCACAGCTAAAGGCAATAATCCTCCCCTGAGTTCTCAGCATGGTGATGAAAACAACCTTGATGTACAACCTGTCCTGGGACTACCACTTTCTTCCAAAGACAAACTTTGCTGACTCATGAGGAAAGGCAAGTTTTGTTTGTTTGCCTAAGGAACAGATTAAAATACACTATGAGGAAATATTTTAGAATTTGTCAAAAAATCTTGTTCTGGATGAATACAATAGCAAATATAATTTCTATCTGCAGAAATGATGGTTACACCTGGAGAACTTGCAGTGCATGGAAAGGAGATTTCAGTGCTCACTGAAGGACACTGGAGAATACAAAAAAAAAAAAAATCTGTGGAAATCAATGTAGCAGTGTTACTTTGTAAAGCACTCCAGAGCTTGGGTGTTGGGGACTCTCATGTCCCTAAGTCAAGATAGTGTTGGCAGATGTTGCAACATGGGAATGTTGCCCCAGCCATGTACCAGATGTGGATTTTTAGAGAAAGATGGACACCCAGCTGGATACGGTGGATTATTCATTAATTATTCTGATTAATATGTATAAGTTCATGAAGGGAGAATGTAGGG
>VZSG01000239.1:134887-199631 GCA_013398315.1 Nothoprocta pentlandii | reverse complement strand
CTGGGCCTCATGATGGCATTGATGACCTGAAAATGCTCTTCTTCTCAAAACTGACGTGCTTGGTCCTGGGCATGCATCACATGGGACTCACCTAGGACAAGGTGAATTAGCAACAACCCTCTATGGTGGTTTGAGCTCCTTGGTGTTCCCTATCTCTGGTTGCTACTTTAAACTGGTACTTACTGCTATGGTGGAGCAGCCAACAGGATCAGACACACATTGGGCAGAGCACAGGAGACACTAGACTGTCTCCTGCCTTGCTCAACCCCTATGTTGGCTACAGAAGCAAACCAGGTATTGTCCATCTCATGTTCTTTTCCTCTGTCATGGAGGGGTCTGTGTTTTCCAGTGGCCCATCAGTGTCCAGGGAGGATTCTGGCTTACCCTGGTTCAGATGATTATTAGCAATGGCATAGGCTGCCTGGATAAAAAGCAAAGAAGAGCTGTAGCTGGAGGGCAGCTATTACATTCAGAAGAATAATAAGAAAAAAAAATAATAAAACACTAGCAAACTTCCTCAGGGAATGGAAAGAAGGGAAATAGACTTTCAAAGAGCAGATGTGACTTGCAAGACAAACGTTTTCACAGAAGCTCCTCCATTTAGCAAGTGCTTGCAGTCAGTTATGATATTCCTGTCCTCCTGTGGCCTGTAGCCATCCCAGAGCCAGGCTCTGCACCCCTCAGCGCAGGGATGGCAGAGTGGTGCATGCAGGAAATCTCTCATCCTCTTCAGTGCAAAGTCTGCTTAAACCAGCTCCTGCAGCAGGGAAAACTTACCTGTGCACACCTGGGCTTTGCCCTGCAGTATGGGAGGATGTCCATTTTGCTCTGATTGAGCTATGGGAACGGTAACGTCTTCCAGAATGACCCAAGCAAAGAGCTGGAGGGAGCTGGTGCCCATCTCTTTCACCACTTTGTGGCCAGTCCATAGCACCGTGAACTCTACCCACTGGAGCCTCCTAACCATCACTTAGATGGCCCCGAGCGGCATTACCTTTGCCTGGTAGTTGCTGAGCTTTGACTTCCAGTTGATACATTGCAAGTCTGGCCTTCAGGATGACACCAAGCATTGACTTCATAACTTCAGAACCGTCCAGATGGTTAGATATAATGTATGAGCAATAATGGATTGCTTTGTGTCTCCAATCAGTATTTATTTCCTTCTTCTTTTAACTGTGAGCTCTTTAAAGTGTTGTCATGACTACTGAAGAGTGAACTTGACTCACTTCAGCAGCCTTTGTTCCCTCCGAGTGAGCTGATCTAAAATTTGTGAAAGCTCTCTTGTCACCAGCTGCAAAAATATTATATCTATTTCTTGAGAGGAGCTTCTTTTGCAAGCCTTTCTCAGCTGTATATAAAGGACACGGATACAGTCCAAGCTCACCGTAATGTAGTGATTTTAATGCACCTGGGTGCTCAAACCTAATAACTCTTGAATTGTTCCCTGGCTTCCAGCAGTCTTTCCGCCACATATCAAAGGATCCATCTCCAAGAAGATCTTTTGTAATCTCTCTATACAGATGCGTTACAATATATTCTGATCAATGGTTAAAATTAGTGTCTTTTTCTTTAATAGAACCTCCACTGGAGAATAAATTCCAAAAGGGTTTTCAGGAGCACTGAAATATATATTGTGATTTTGGCTCAAATGAAAGCATGACATAATTCCACGGAAATCAATGAAACTGTACTCTGCAATGCTTCTTGACTACTGATGTTAAGGCTGTAGAGCCAGTTTATTGCCATGTATTGCTTAACTTTAAACAGTTTTAGCGAGAGCTGAGTAGTCAATCTATAATGAGGAATTCCCAAGGGCTTCATGGGGGCTTGAACCAAATCATGTTGAAATCAATGGAGGGAAAGGAAGAGAGCAGAGATAGCCCAAGACAGGGTGAATATTTAGATTCCTAACTTCACTGTGCTACCTGTGCATGTGGGTAACAAGCAGGTACCCTCACAAGGAGTCACATGATGTGGACTGGAAGCAACTATTGATTTCTATAAATATCAATATTAGTGAAAATTAAAAATATATATCTCTTGGCACTAGGAAAGCTATTTAGACTATACACTTCTCATGACTCAATACATAATCTTTTCACAGGTCTTAAAAAAAAGAGTTATTCAATCCAGGCTGAAACAAAAACACAGAAAAAAGAAAAGATGTGGAAATAGAGAAGTGAGAAAGAACAAGCAGGTGTAGGGGTCCGAATATATTCCAAGAATTAATTGCTTTCTGTCACAAAGACACCAAGATCCCTGCTCTCCTGGAAGGTATCGTGTGTTGTTCATACTGCAAAAATGCTCTGGGAAACATGGCACCTTGCAATGGTCGCATAGATCCCTGCAGAACAGATGAAAACCCCTCGGCAAAGTTGCTTCAGTTTAATGGGGGTAATATAACTTAAATCTCACCATATAAAAAGATAAGTAGGAACAAGAAGACTATTTTACTTTGCTTTCTTATAGCATTTTAGTTGCCTGGATAAATATCCCCTTTAGTTTATTGTACACAAATAACTGTTTTCCTATAGATTTCACAGCTTTCAAATATCTGTTAATATTGCTGTCTCTCAACCAACTATTAATATAAGCATATTTTCTGATGAGAATTTTCTTCATAGCTTACTTCCTAGCATTGCTAATTCATTTTCTTGTTCTATTTTTCTTCATTAAACTTCTTTTTGTTTAAGGATTTCTAGCTCCCCCCAAAATGTCCACAAATGAGCTCATTAGTGTTGATATATTAGAAGAACATCTTTCCTCAGTGAAGGTCTTGAGTATTTTTTACAGTGCATTAATTCTGTCAAAACCTGAGTTTCATGATGGAGATCAGAAGAGCAAGCTTCATTCATTTTTATGGCCACAAACTGAAGCATCCACGGGATCTTAAGGAAAAATTTCCTAACAGTGAGGGGGACAGAGCCCTAGAAGATGCTGCCCAGAGAGGTTGTGGAGGCTCCTTCTCTGGAGATCTTCAACCCGCCTGGATGCAGCCTGTACCCCGTGCTCTGGGTGACCCTGCTTGTGCAGGGGGTTGGACTAGATGGTCTCTAAAGGTCCCTTCCAACCTTATGGATTCTGTGATTCTATGATTCTATGATTGGAAGTGGTAGTTTTCTAATGTTCAGGATGACCATGAACATCTGGTTGAAAGATAGCACAGAAACACTCCCTAGCAGTGACCACTGCCTCAATTACAATAGAAAAGGAGCAAAAATTCCTAATTTCTCATAGGTTCATCTTGCATTTCGGAGTGATCTATTGTTTGTTATCATGCATGCCATCTGCCTTTATCTCATGACAGATCTTGAACTAAAGGGAGAAATGGAAAATGCCTTCCTGAACTAAAGGGAGAAATGGAAAATGCCTTCCCATTCCATGAAAAATCATGATTTCAAATATGTTTTCCAGCTTCTTGAAGGTAAAATGGATTCTCTGTTTTTTGCTACAAAGCTGCAGTTCCCCCAGATGATGTATGGGTTGGAGGGATAGGGAGGGACATGGTGGTGGAAATTAAGATCAGGATTTGTGCTCTGTTTGCATTCAAGCTTTGTTCCTCCTCTTTGCCTCAACTTTGAAAGTACCTGTAGCCTGTAATCCCACATCAAACTAGCCTGCTTTTTTGAAAAAAAAAACAGCAAGTCTGTCCTATTCCAAAAAGTCTAGCTTTGATAGTGATCTCTTTTCATTTGCACCCAGAAGTGACTTCCTGGAATCAAATGTAAGGTTCAGACTGGATATAAAGAGAATTTTTTCCATCATGAGGGCAGTCAAGCAGTGGAAGAGGCTTCTCAAGGAGGTTCTGCAGTCTCCAGACTTGAGGGTTTTCAAGACCAGACTGGATATAGCCCATCAACATTATGGTTGATGCTGCTTTGAGCAAGAGTTTAGACTAGGTGATCCTAAGATCCTGTGGCCAATATGATCTTTCCAAGGAACAACTCAGCTGTTCCAGGAGCTGCCAGGGGTTGTAAAGAGCTGTTCACCCATAAGAAAGCCAGGCATGGGGCACCTGCCCTGCTCTCTGGCAGGAGCTTCACAGTCCTTGGGTTCCTTCAGATTTTTCAGCCTCCAATGTTTGCCTTGTCCTGAGGAAACTTTGCCTTTTCTCCTAAAATGCTCTGACAAGAAACCACCAAAAAAGGCTGCACTGGTTAGGAAGAAATATGATTTTCATGCTCAGCACTTATCTCATGCAAAAAGAAAAAAAAAGGAAAAAGTGTTCCTGCTTGCTTTCCATCTCTGCATTCCTTAAAGTAAGGATCCTTTAGGGTTGCATTATTTGTAAATGATTTAGTCCTATGCTGTGCTGAGCCATTAAAATAATCATTGGTTCCCAAGTTAGGACTTCATGCCACCTGGAATTTGGACGGGGTAGGCTCGTCTTTTAAAGCCCCCTGGTAGATCCTACCTTCCCCCTCTCCTTCCCTTCACAGGAAAAGGCAATAATTCAGGTGTTCCCATTTCTGGATATAATCTAAGGCACCAAAGAGCTTGACCGCTCTCTGTTAATCAATAGAGCTGGAGTGTAGCCATCAGCCTATTACTATTTCAAGCTTATTCAAAGCAAAAAAAAAAAAAGTCTGCGAAGAAGTGAAAGGCAGAATGAAATACATGCATTTTTTTCCTGGTAATATTTCAGAGGCAAGGGCACAGCAGTAGCTTTCTTTTCTCAGCCTGTACCCTATATATAATATATATCTGGGGGATTTGGAGAAAGAAGAAAAATTAAAATAATTAAGGAGCTGACAGAATTGATTTAGAGCCCAAGGAAAATTCAGCATGTTCAGTTTGGTGGAACATGTTTGGCAGAGATGCGAGAGCTGTCTGTAAGTGAACTAAGTAAGTCAGCGTGAGCCCTCCTCAAATGCCAAGGCCTGGCTTTGCTCCAGTGAGCTGCGGGTCCAGCGCTCCTGCGCCTGCATCCAGGGCTGGTCCAAGCTGCTCGCGTGGGAAGCCAGGCTTGGATGTGTGGAAGTCAGGCTGATGTCAGGAGCCACCTCAAGCAGTCCCACAGCCTGAGGAATAGAGTTTTCCAAAATTAAAAACAACACAGGGGACAAGCTTGGGTTCTGATCCACCAGGCATGTTTTGGGGGGTTGTGTCAGATGTCCTCTGTGCCAGATGTCCTCAGTGCATGAAAAGACTTCTTGGAACATAGAGAGGAAAAGACATAATTGGGCTGAAGGAAGGGGCAGCTTGCATTGCCTTGAGAGCATCTTGGCCTGATTGGCCCATACCTGGAGGAGGCGAGACCACAGCAAAGCTTCATTTATTGGGAAGTCATCAAGAGAGAGAAATCATGAGAGCCTGGACTGGGCAAATCAAGGATGTGCAAAACGTCGCCACAAGTAGCCACTGCAGCTAGAGGGCTATTTTAAGCACAACAGTTACTGTAAGCACGCCCGAGCTCTAGTCAGCATATGGAGGATGCATAATTTAAAATGGGAGTGACCAGACTGACATTTTTCTTTTCATTTGCCTTTTAAGTGCCTCAGTCGGGCGAGTCTGCTCACATCAAATAAGACTCATCCGGTGCCTTTGCTTCAAGCTGGCAGGCTCTGAGACCTCAGATCTTCCGAGGTTCTCCTCTCCTCTCCGAAAAGAAACATTCCTGTCTTTTCCATTTCATGCACCTCTTCATTCACTGCCTGCTGCCAGATTCGAAAGCAAGAGTCCTGACTTATCATTAGGAGCCCTGTCCTCCCTTGTATTAGGAGCCCTGCCAGCACAAAAGCACCTGACATTTTGCAGGGAGCACCTAGACTCACAGCCATTCTGACAGTCAAAGGCCCTTCACAAAAGCTAACTTAATTCTTAGCATAATTAACAAGTCCTCACTCTTCTGCAAAAGCAAATGCAGTTGGGCATGCACTTTGTGGCACGTGAGCCATTCAGATGAGATTTGATACGGGAGCTGGCTGGACATCTTTTGCTGAAATGCTGGATTTCTTCCCGGGGAAAATGCTGGGAAGAGAAAATGCTTTGTGTGAGAGAAAGCTTACATTCAAAAGCTTTCAGAGAAAGCAACTGAAATGACTTTTAAGTGAGGAATATTTTATGTGGAAGATACTTAAATATAGAATTTGGGGGATTTCAAAGCTCTATTTCTGCATATTTTTAAATACTTTTTGGTTTACTCACGACACAACACACTGCTGAATGGGGTGACACCACCCTCCCCACCTCACCGGTGAGCACAGTGCTAATAAATTTAAACATAAAATTAAAAATTAGATAGGCAGGGAATTAAGATGTTCTGTTTCAGTATTCTGTTATCATCTGTTTAACTAATAAGTCTATGCTAGAGGTCACCTTCACCATTAAGATTTATCACCTGCTTTCAAATTACAGTGCTGGGGGACTCCTTTCCATGAAGACATGGGAGGCCCCCAGTCAAAGAGAGTCCATTGGGAAATGAAAAAGCCCATGGCCACTGAGACCACCACCACGTCTCATATTATAAGTTGGTGGGCACTCCGTCCTTGGAGGTTTTCAGGACTGGGACAAAGCCCTAGTCAACCTGGTCTAGAGCTGGGATATCCTGCTTCAAATATGATGTTGGATTAGAGTCCTACAGAGGTCCCATCATCCCGTGTTTATATGAATACCTCCAGGCCATCTTTTTGCTGTGTCTGTTAAGTATGTGGACACCAAAGATGTCATTTGTGCTACAGAAAGTTTCAGACACCTAATATGGGGAGGTATTTTTGCCCATCTCCCTTGGTGATATCAGCCCACATTCCTCTTGATTCGCAGTGTCTCCATCCCGAGGGAGTGCTTTTCCTCTAACACGATTAGGAGCAGCATCCCACGAGCTGGTTGCCATACACCACTTGGCATGCTGCCTAGAAAGCAAACTTGGGCTGGAAAAGTGGATTCTCCAGTGGTGAGTGCTGACTGCACGCTGGTCTCATTCCAAAATGTTTGCACAGCTGGAACATCTGTGGCACAGGAGAGTCACAGATTCCCCCTCCTCTCCACCCTGCCATAAGGATGTATTTTTCATCAAGTGGATTTATGAAGGTCGTTGTTTTCTCAAGATCAGTTTGGCCACTTAAAGCTGCTGTAGGCTATGAGTCTTCTTTACGCCTTTTGCATAACTCAACCATCTGGATGGCCCAGAAGAGGCATCTGTTCACTCGGGTTGCTTGCTGGGATGGAATTGCTCCTCTGAGAGATGACAGCCAGCAGGGCTTGTCCCCCGCTGCCATCCCGGAATCCGTGGGCTGATATTAACTGCGTGTTGCTGGGACTGAAATGGAGCAGGAGGGGGAATGGCACCTCCTTTACCACAGGCAAGTGGCCACAGGATGAGCTTGTAACCAGGACTAGTCCCCACAGGAGATCTGTAGGCCTGGAAGGAAGGACTGCAGTGTCTGCTCAGGGGCAGGCCCAATTCCTAGATTGTCCCCTGTTGGGTTTTGCCAGATCTGTTTCTGATCCCTGCTCCCAGAAAAGGCCTTAAACATTCACAGGCAAATCTAAGCCTTTCCCAGACTTAAGTGCTTCCTACTTCCTAACTCCCAGGATAAAGACTGTTTCTATTTTCTCTTTTTTATGCTGAATTCAGCTGTCCTGCTTTTCCTTAATGTATGTCAAGAGCATTCAGTCAGTCCTACATGTCACAACTCTTTAGCTACAGGAAAGCTGATCTTTTCTATACCTCTTAAGGCCTTTCTCTTCTAAAACAAGTTGGCCCAGCTCTCTTTAACCTCTCCCCATAGCTTGTGCTTTCTGTGTTAGTCTTGTTCCCATCTGAAGGCTCTATTGAGTTTCTCAAGGTTCCTTTCAGTAGGAGGGACTCAAGTTTGGACACTGAACTCAATCTGAGACTGGTCCAGCATGAAGTTCACGACAGTCCTATGTGTCCTGTAGGACAGCGCCGGCTGCTCATCTCCACCCTGAAGGAGGGGCAGCTAATAAATATATATAACTCAAACATGTCCCTTCCTCGGTCTGGAGTTTGGGAGGGAAGATTTGCTGCCATCAGCATAGATCATTTTACCAACAGCTGCTTGGATAATTCAGAGGTAATATATAACACTGAAGGCGACTTATGCAACGATGCACAGCAGCAATGATCATATCTTTGCACTGTTAAACAGCCCCAAAGGAGACCCAGACCCAGCCAGGTCCTTCCAGAGCAGCTGATCCTGCCATCCATCCAACGGAAGTGTCCAGGAAATGCCAACATTTCCTGCTCCAAAGACTCCTATTTCCAAACAGGAGTCCAAATGCCCCCAAAAATCCTATTTCCATCAATTCTTGCTTTGGATGCTTCTGCTGACTGCTTGAGAAACCCGTCTGCTGCCCCTGTGTCTGAGCTCTAGCTGGCAGGATGCCCATGTGCTTCTCCCCACCTTTACCTTCATCCAGATTCCTCCTCTTCCTGGGCTGCAGAGCAAGCACATCTTCATGTGTAAACACTCTCCTGCCTCCTCTGAACTGGCTGTGCTGGGCTCTTGCTGTGTCTTTGAGTCCCAGGGCTGTATGTGATGGAGCTGAGTATGGGAGCTGGATTATCAGGATTCCTAGTTAAAGCTACTTGAAAAACTTCTTTCTTCATGGAACTGTTTCCCTTTTGGGAATAGTTTGGGTTCATCAGAGACTTTCAGAGGAAACACTGCAAATGTGCAGTGTGGGGCGGGTAGTAAAGGAGGATGTTTTTCCGCTGGAAAGGTTTGGATCTATAAAATGAAATAAGAAACAACTTCTGCTTGGAAATTACTTGTTTCTGGGTTTTATCATACTTATTTGATGTCCCCATTATTATATTAGGGTATATCTCTTAGTAGCAGTTAAGGACTATCAGAAAGAAATTGTTCAAAGGCATTTCCAAGCTGCTCTTTCCCCAGGACGCTCATTCCACCGGGAAACGTTTTGCTTTTCATCCTTCAGCAAAGCAAAACCTCTCTCTGAACTTCCAGAGGAAAAATCGTGATCTCCACCCGGTGCTGCTGCCAAACCTCAGCAGAGCAGGGGAGGGGAAAAGCTGCTCGGCAGTTAGCGAAACCGTCGCTTAGCGGAGCCTGCTCTTCCCCGCGTGCCCGAGGCGCTGCGAATTCTCCGCAGGCAAAATAGCATCCGGCTCCGAGGACAGGTTCCCTGCCCTTCGGGGCTTTTCTTGCTTGCAAGGAGAGAGTTTGTCCTAAGGTGACATTCTTTCTTTCTTTCCCCAGAAGTATTTACAGAGGAGAGAATGAGACAAATGTAAAAGAGGCCCGGAGAGAATTGCTTAATGGTGGTGAAGTTGCTTCTTCTCTCCCTCCTCTGTGAGTGCTCTTGTGCACCAGGGATTCTCACAGCACTGGGGACTCACTCCTCTGAGCTCATGCAGCTCTCCCAGTGCCTACACAACCTTCTCCTCCAAGATGTCCATGCCACACAGGTGGTTGGACTTCTGGTCACCCATGGCCTGTCATGGATATTCCCAAGGCAAGGGAGAAAATGGCTCAAGGAGCGGTGGTGCTTCATCATCACCATCACAAGAGCTGATGTAATGACGTCCCCATCACATTCCCTGGCAGGGCAGGAAGCCTCTTAGCACTTCTTGCAATGAGATGTCAGTCCTCCCCACCTCCTTGGGCTAAGTTCTCCAGCACAGAGCAGCAGGGAGCTCCATGCCGGCCACAAACCCTTCCTGGTACTTGATGAATATGGGTTTCACTCCTAGGAAAATTTGAATGGAGCATTAATGTGAGATGCTCTGCCTCCTTATTTTATGGCATTTTTGGTGACCAGGGCTCATTGGCCTGGTCCAGAGCTGTTCTCAGTCCCCAACATGAGAGGGAGAAGACTGCAGATCCCTCCTGGTATCCACTCACACATACGTGCATGCACCTTGCTATGTCTTAAAGCCTGCATGCCTGTCTCTCATACTCAAAAATCCTTGATGAAATCCTTCTTTCTCCTCAATTTCTTCTCCACCCTATAATGAACTAAAACAGCTGTGCAGAATTCACTCCTATACTACAACGACTGCAAATGCCAAAATGTTGGGGGCTTTAGTGAGGTTGTTTGACTGGAACATCTGCCTTTCGTGGCACACTAAAATCGTGAGTGCCAGCAATGAATCGTGCGCGCCACAGGACGCTGCATGGGGAGAGAACTGCCGAGCTGCATTTTGCAGGTCCAGCACCTCTGTGTGTGAAGAGAGAGGCTGCTTTAGACCTGTGTTGGGATGGGAGTTTGGACAAGCAGGGTGGGTTTCCATCTATCCTTCCACGTCACATGTAGGTATATGTCTGCTATAGTGCTCTGAGGAGCATCATCCCGTAAGTTCCATGGACTTAAAAGGTGGTATATAGTATCAAAGCACAATTGAGCTTTTGATAGGAAAGGTCTCTTCTAAATCAAAACTATTTATTGCAGATTGACAAACCCAACACAAAGAAAGAGGAAGGCTCCTTTACACTGGTTGGTTGTAGGCATGGACAATACTGCCCATGTGCATTCAGATCAACCCAAACCAATGCAAACATCTGTTTTTTTCTTCTTTATCCTTTAAAAAGAAACGCAGAAATGACATTTGTGTGAGGTCTCTGTCCATCTGTCTATCCTTTCCCTCTCCTAATAACTTTTGAACCAGGTCACCAGCCAAAATTTCAACTAAATGTCCCAAACAAGGAAAAGGTCTTAGAGATAACAGTGACCCATGTCTCACGAGACATAGTGACAGGTGGAGAGGAGAAGCCCACTAAAAACCCTGAGCTTGGGTGTCTCTAATAGGCTTAGCCAACAATAGAATTTGGTTCCTGCTGTTTTGAGCTAGGTTTAAGAACATTTGCTGTAGGAAGGTAAGTTAGTCTATAGAAAAGATGTCTTGCAAAACGTGTGGAGATTTAAAACCTTTTTTTCTTTCCCAAGCACCAAAGGACAAATCACTTTGTCCTGTGGTTTTTCTTGCTTCTAAAGGGGAAAGGGAGGGTGGTTATCCCACGGCAGCAGGGGACAGGGGCAGGTTCACATCCCCGAGCAGAATTTAACTTCTTCAGCAGAAATTCCAAATTTTACCTGAATCCAGGCAGGACTGAGGGGAATAATTCAGACTGCTGCAAATTCTCCTCAGAAACCTTTTCTGAAAAGCTGCTTTTATTTCCAAGCTACTTTGGAGATATGAGAATACCAGGAGGATATTTTCAACCTAACATGAAAGCACTGTTTTTTCAAGCAGACAAAAATTACTTTATTGGGATTTTTTCTCCTCTGTTCACTGCCCAAGGAACATGCTGTCATTTCATCCCCATGCCAAACCTCCCTTATTTACATATATTTCCTAGAGGGGATTGACTAATTCTTCCCTTGCTCAACAGCATCTTGGCTTCTGCACAAAACTACTACAGGACTGGGAGGAATAAAACTATATGATGTTACACTGAATGGGAGGCAGGGGAGGTGTTGCTAACTGATTGGTAGAGACTTGGCTTTCTACCCTAAACTAGAGTAATTCCACAACTTTGAGTTGATCCTGGCTAGAATTGCTTCCTAGTAAGTTGTGATAGAGTTGAGTGATATAACAGGACAGTTTCCACCTGCTGCTTGACCACCCTGGTTCCAGCACTACTGCAAATAAATGATCAGTGCTTAGAAGGGTATTGATTTTGTCATTTGACCCCTTTTTTTTCTACCTGGAAACCATCCCACCGGGTCCTGAACTGTGCTACCCCTTGGCAGAAAAAAAATATCAGCATGAATTTTAATAAATACAATCATTCTTATTTTCAGGAGATTGCTAGGAGAACTGCAGAGAATTTAAAGTCAGGTATAAAACCCCAGGATATCTGCAACAGACAAAGTAGTAGAGCACTACATGTGGCAAATGCAATCTGACAGCTGCAAAATAAATAATTCCCAGCTATCAAGGAATCGGAGCAGAAATCGAGCTATAGCCATAATCTCTGGGTTGTAAAGAAAAAGCCTTAAGAAGCTCGGAAGGGAAGTTTATCACCACATTGCACATTTTCCATCTTCACAGCCAGTCAGATGGAGGCAAACTACTGTCCACAATGCTCCCTATTCCCAAGGTGACCAGGGCTGAGATCACTTTTGTGCAATTTCCCCGGCCATGGCAGTAACAGCTGCTCTGCATCTCCTCTTCTTAATCCGGCTGATACCACGAGAGACCAAGTGCCTTTAATTAACAAGGAGGGAATAGGATGGATTAAGCCTTAAGGTCTGAGTCATTAACAATTGAAAGCATTTAGCCAAGTCTTTTCCCTTGCAGCAGGGTGTTATTATTAATAATAATGATCAAGTGAGCAGATATTCCTCAGGATCTGTAGCAAGGTATTAAATATTGCAGGAGAGCAAGCATGTACTTTCAGCCTGCAACAAAAGCTTAAAAATGATACTGGTCCCTATAGGTCCAGGCACAAAAGCGCCAAAAACCAACCTTTGTCAACCCTTTGGCAGCTCGGGAGGTTGTGTCCTGTTCCCACCAATCCCAGCACCAGTTAAACACATGGATGTCGTTTTCTGGGATTAATCACCACCTAGAGAACTCCAATTGCCTTCCCTTGGGGAGCTGCTCAGGCTTGTACCTTCAGGGATCACCCTTTGCCCTCTCTTAGATGCAGACACTTCTTGCTGTCCTCCAGCTTTATGCTCCATCTCCATGTTTTCCTTTAATTTGAGTTCACACACTGCCTTGGATGCTTGGCATTTCCATACTTGAGAACACAGATAGCTATTTAAAATGGCTCAAATTAGTAATTCTCATTTCCTTGCTGTGGTATCCCTAGGTTTCAGAGAGAGACAACACTGAGACCTTTCTGAGGGCCTACATCCACTCTTCTTCATCTCTGCTCAGGCATTTGATGGCACCTCTGCAAGTGTTTGGCTTATCCTACTTTCATGCCCAACAGACCTTGATTTCCCAAGTCTAATTCAGTTTGTTTCAACCTAGCTTGGTTTGTAGCTGTTCTTCTATTACCTCTCCAAAACCCTGTTCTGTGCCTTTCAGTGCCATTGGGAGACTCCTCCACTTATATTCCTTACCTCTATATCCCTTACGTTCCCTATAGACTTTGTGAAATGCTGATTTCTTCCGTGGAATTGGGAATGTCACCTGGATATCTCTTTTCAGAGAGTTTTCAACATGTAATACCTACTTATGGTCTCATTGAGTTCATGAGCCTTTAAAGAACCTTGCAGATAGTCTGGGGTTTGTGATCTTACTTTGTCTTCATCACCTTGCTTGATAAGGATTGTCTTATGCACATTTGTTCCAAGGTCACTTTTAATTGTGGTCTCTGAAACCTAATGAAGTCTAAAATACTTTTGCTTCTGTGGCTGACTATGTTAGTAACCTGCCCCATCTCATTACATTTTAGACCAGTAATCTACTTTTCAAATGAAAATAACACTGTCAATGATTTTATGCCATTGGCAATGCTATTGGCAAAACTGTCATGGCCAGAAAGCCCTTTAGGAAGATCTAAAATTTCCAAACATTATTTCTGAGTTGGTTCTGCACTGATTTCCTCTGCCATGGGAAAACCAAATAGCAGATCTGTGACCCCATCTCCTCCTATGCAGGGGCGTCATTGGAGAATGACCTGTGATTTTTGGTTAGAGAGCACCACAAAATGTTGCTCTATAAATGGAAGATGATAACTGTGTTAAAGTGACATATGTGGCCTGGCTTTCTAATAGTGCCTCCTCCTCTCACCAACCCACCCATGCCCCCACACTCCACTTACCGAAGCCCCTAGAGAACAAAGCAAGCAAGAAAAAAATTATCTTTGAGAAAGCATAGAAGAAGGAACAGCAATTTGGCCGGAAAGCTTGCAGAGCTTGGAAAGGCCCCTGGTTAGTGTTGCAAGGGAGGATGTGTGTTGCTCCTCTCCTGCTTATCTCATCGAGGCAGAGTTATCGCAGCTCTCCCACACACCAGCCCTCCTGCAGCCCGGCGGAGTCTGAAGCGCAAAACGGCCTCCGACTTGAAAGGGAATTATTTATTTATCCTGCTGCAAGATGCTTTTAATTAAGGCTGCAGCCAGAACTCGGTCTAGTGTTCATAACCGGAGTTAAGATGCCTAATTATCGATTCCAAAGTCTATGAAATTTGGATGGGCTGGTTTACAAAGTGATGCTGTTACTGTAATTAAATTGGGTAGGATAAAATTCCTGGAGCTGTCCTCACTCCAAAGGAGTCACTAGTGGAATTCCCATTGACTCGCTCCCTATTCTTTTTCTCTATTTTTATTTGGGAGGCAGGTCCGTGTCTTTGAAGCCAGTCTCAATTGCTGGGCACGTTTGACTCGTGTCTTGAACACTCCTGACTGACAATATCAAACGCCTTAAGAGGAATGTGCAGTAATAGCAGTAATATATTAGCTTAGAAAATACTATAAAACCTATTCCTGGCTTGAAAATGGAGGTAGAAGAGTTGGGGTGGGGGGTTAATCCCAACCCACTCTGAAGCATTTCTCACTGTGCAAGGTTTTCTTTCTCTCACAAGCCGCCTTTTCCATTTTTATGTGATTTAAAAACCATATATTCAAAACTGCTATAGAAATTTTTCATCTGTTTGAAAACCACAATGAGCAAATATTTTCGGAACAGTTGCTGTCACAGAAAAAAAAAAAAAGCTGTGAAAAAAAAAAAAAAAGCAAAAAGCAAGAATTTTCTTGAGTGGAAAAGCAGCTCTTCACCCAAAGCCCATGGTTTTTTGCCCTTTTTCTTAAGGAAGGGAAAAAGATACAGCTCAGAAAAATAAAAAAAAAAAAAGCTGAACATTCAAAAGGGTGTGAAATGAGATGGCATGAGTATTAGCTGTATGCAGACTCTTTTAAAATCTCGACTTACCTAATAGCTTCTTTCCAGATAGGAGACAGAGGAAACAATTTGTACAAATGATTGCTTGGAGAAAGGCCACAGCAATTTGTATATGCTAATCGGGTTGTACCTGCCAATCATATTTTATTTTCAGTAGTATCAGTGGCTTGCAAATGCAGAGAGGCAGAGCAGGGTACCTATTCATAGGCACAAGCCAAAATAGATGTATTTGCTTTGGTCAGAGGCATCACAAAAGCATCTCCCTTGCAATTATGCAACCCTTTGCTATTAGCAGTGATTCGTGGATGCTAGCCAGGGTAAATATATAAATAGAGGAAGCCAAATCTCTAGGATGCTGCTGAGCCATTTGGAAGGCGACCTTCTTTTTTGGGGGACAGCATGACCTGCTCTTTCCCTTTGCCTGTTGCACTGCTGTGCAAATAAGACACGTCCCTGCCTGCCACGAGCTGTGAAACAGCATTTGCAACACTGCAAGGATATGGGTGGCCAGAAATAATATCAAGGCAGAACAGCTCAAATCTTCACGCTCAGCCCTATGTTTCTGGCTAATTTGGAATTTCAGCTGAGTCACACTGCATGGGCCCAGTTCTCAGAGTCAAGTGCCCACAGCTCCCACAGACACTAAGAGGCCCATGAGATGCTCAGTGCTGTGGAAACCTTTTCCAGCCCCGTTTCCTCCACCTTCGGCAAGCCCAGCTGCAGGCCACAAACCCTGCTCTTGCTCTCCTTCCTTGTAGGACTGAGGGAACATCTTTCAAATGAAGCACGTTCAGGCTGGCATTGACAGGTTGGGAACATTTCCCTTCTTTGCAGGGAGTTTCCAAAACAGCTCCCAAGGTGCTGTTCCAAGTCGCTCTGATATGGAAAGACCAAGAAGGATGAGTTATTCAGTAGACTATTCATATCTGATGGTCAACCTTTCTTCCAATGTTTGTCATGAACACATCCAACACAAGAAAGATCTCCAGGCACTGACACCTTGGGGCAAAGGAAGGGAAGGATAGATGTCTGTGCTTTGGCAGTGCTTGCCTGCAGGTGAGAAAGTTTCCAGAGGAGAAGTGATCAGACATGAGACCTTGTCCATATCTGGGGTGAGGAGGGGAGCAGGTATCCTGTGCGGAAGCAAAGAGAGGGCAGGAGACAAAGGGAGGTCCTCACTGCTTGCTGGAGAAGCCTGAAAGTAGCACAGAGCCCTGGGTACCCTAACCCAACTGGTTCAGTACTGCCAAAGCTGTAAGATTTTGATATTTCCTTGTTTCCTCTCCTTTTTAAGAGAGGACAATGCTCCTAAGGGTGAAGAGATTTAGACAGATCAGTAGGACACATTTGGGAAAACTATGTCTTAGATTTCACGAGTTTTCAAAGGGCAACACATAGAGTCACACATAAAGGTCTACGAAGGCTTTTGTTCATGGCTACAAGGCTTCTTTGATCCCCTCTGGTTTGGAGATAAGAGGCTATGGTGATTCCAGGGCTCTGCTATGGCATCTGCAAGAAGGTGACCTGATGATCACCCTCCTCAAACGGGAGAGATGAGTGACAGTGACTGGCAACAGCATGAAGCTGTCACACAAATTTGTTTGGGAACGCTGCCAACACAGCCTCTCCCTGGAACACTTAAATTCCAATGGAAATCACAAGGAAAACACAGGCAGCACAGACAGGCTGGCCAAAAATCTAAAGAGATTCTTCTTTATCTTGCTAGTAGTACCACGTTTGCATGCATAATCATCCATCACGTGGGCTTTACAAGTGGTAAAATTAATTTACTCACATGCACAAATTGCTGATATCCTTTTCAGCTCAAGGAGAAAGAAGCCATGTGTCTTCAGAGCTGCTTGCGCAAGATTTGGGTGGCTCAGCCTTGTCTGAAGCAGCTATTTATCTAGGAAATCTTTAAGCCAAGATTGTATTTCTAAGTGTCTGTTTCTCTAGAAAGGGCAGCTAAAGTGAATGCTTAACTGGACTGCAAAAAGCCAGGGCTTTGGGTTGAAATCTCAGCTAAAAGAAGCAGAGGTATCAGCAAGAGGTGAGCTCATACTCTACATTGGCAACCAGCCAAGTACATTTACTGTCTCCCTCCCCTGGCCTGATTCATCTAGGGATATAGCAAAGAAAATCTTGCAGCCCGCCTTGGAAAATTGGGCTATGGCTCCTAACACTCTCGATCAATCTGTTGTTCAACATTCAGGATCTTGTTGTCTTTTTCAGTAGCAGGAAAATGAGTTGTTAGAACAGGGCTTTCAGAAATTTGTACAAAAGCAAATAATCATGAAAATGTTTCCCTGGTTGCAACAGGAGATGGGACAAAGTCAGTTCTTTCCATGAAGAGTCCAAGCCTCCCTTTTTAGCTTCAGCTTCTGATTTCCTTAATAACTAAATCACCTAAAGGTGATCTTTTTCCTGACATGTTTTTCTACAGAAAAGCTACCTGGAGCTCATTCCTGCTCACACAGCCTCATTTACATCTAGTGAAATCCCACCATCCTCATTGCCCTCCGCCTTTTCCACTTGCTTCTGATTCTTTTAGCTATTTTACATCAAGAAGTAGATTCTTTCTCTGAAAGATCACCTTTCCCAGCACATCCATTGCAGCCTTACATCTGGCACAAGCTTGCTTTTCTTTTTGAGGACTATGATTGCAACTGTTCACCCAACTTAACTGGTTTTCAAGAAACATCCATACGTGCCACAGGTTGCTTATGGATGTCAAAACCGCCTAGGAAGCATGGTTTGCACTGCAGTAACTGCACTGCAGTAACTGCATGCATTGAAATTATTGGATGTCTAAAATTACTGGATGAAATTCTGTAACCTGGGCTGTGCAAGAAGGATGAAATTTAGGCTAGAAATGATGTTTCTCTGGGGCTCACATGATTTCTTTAGTGGCCAGCAATCTTTGGCAGGAACCACAGGATCTGACTTGCTCTTTGGCCTGTTGTGTTCAAGATGGACATTCGTGTTCCAGACACAGCTGAGACCCAGAATATTGGAATCCAGCTTGTTACCTGGATAGGAGAGAGGAGGAGAGTCCAAAGGTGGATGAAATTAGACAGCCGGTTCCATGCTTGATTGGAGAGACCTATGGAAAGTGGGGTGCACAAGCTCTCAAGCTTTGGTACTCAGGAATCACAGCACCCTGCGGCTTCCGAAACGTGGCACATCTGAAATGTGGATAGAAAAGAGCACACGGCAGTTTTGCCATCCTGCAGCCTTGCTCCTCTCTGCTGCCACTGCAGTTCTGTCGGACACGGCAGCTCTGCCCCCAGCTCCGTGTTAATCACCAGGCACCAGACACATCTCCGGGGACAGACATTTCCTGCTACTTCAGCCGTCTCCTGGTACTTAACCGCGGTGCCCGTAGAGCTGTGCCCTTTTAGAGCAGCTCTGCAGAGACGAGCTTGGCCCCCCAGTGGGAAATGCATCTGCTATTACCGTGAGTGGCTCTGACAAGAGACTTCTTGGGACTATTTTGATGTCGTTGGAGTGTGTTTTGTTACAGGGATGAGATGGGAAGGGAGTGGGGGGTAGTTTTTCCCTCTCAAAATATGAGTCATATGAGCCCATATGACCCAGCTCGCCTCTCCAAGCCTGTCTTCACCTGTCAGCTGGATTTTTCCTGTTACAGTGCAAAGTTGGCCTCAGAGGGTTTGGGTTTGAAAACAAAAATAAAACAACAGCACAGCAACCTACTGTTCAGACAGCTAATGCTACAGGGAAGAAGACCAAAATAGGAGAGGGAACCTTCTTGTGCTTGTCTAGGATGATTTACAGCTCTGCCATGACTGTGCAAGGACAGGGTTAGGTCTTCAGCATAGTTAAGGTAGTTAAAAACAGCTGAGAAACTGTTTCTTCACATCTGGGGACTCCGATAATCCCATGAGCTATCAGAAATGTGGGGTCTCCACCCAACAGCTACAGCTTGAGAACCACAGCTTGCTCCTCAGTTCAGGTCAACACCCCAACTTTCAGACACATCCCTGGACATCGAAAACTGGGGCTGCAATCTGACAAGGATCATCTGCAATCACCCGCAACTTGCTGGTGGTTCGAGGTGGTTCTCGACCTTCAGCTTGGCCCAGCTTGGTATTAGCACAATTTTGCCTTACAGTTTTGCATATCCTCAGAGTATCTGTCTTATGAGACCATTAGGTTTCATAAACCTACAGGCTCTGCAGTGTTCATAAGGAGGAATTGAACCTACACTTGCCTCCTCTCACCCAGGTATTTTCTTCTAGACACAGAGTTCTCTGATAAAGAATAACCTGATCAGGGCTAGAGGTACAAAGGTGCCAAGTTCACGCAGGAGTTTGACCCATGTGTATTTTGGCACGTCATGGTTGAGGCCATGAGCTGATACAGGGAGATAAGCAGTGAAAGGCTGTAAGGATGCATCAGCCTTGGATCTCAGAGGAAATATTTGAGCATCTTCAATACAGCAGGAGGTTTTATACCACCCTGGTACCTTTGAGGTGGCTATTTCCAGCACCAGACAAAGAAAATGGCAGAATAGAAAAGGGAAGAGCCATTCTCTGGTGTGGTTTGTCTCCCTTGACGTGGTCATTCACCTCAAACACCTTCATTTATGTGTCTGTTTGTCCATCTATTGCTGTCCACATTACACTCATGCCCATTGCACCAGGTTCCCAGGTGATCTTGTGGTTCCCTTGATCAATAGGAAATTATGAGCCTCCTCTGGAGGACTGAAACAGCTTTGCCATGATTTCAAAGCATTTCCTCTTCCCAGACAGCAGACTCCAAACCTGCTCCATCCTGGGTTTAGTTAGAGCACTTGCTTGAAGCATCCACACCCCACTATCAGCCCATCTATTCCTTCCAAAGATGCATCCCTGCAATGGTCAGCAGTAGAATCTCACTCTTTCTGCCACCGAACCCCTACTTCTGTTCCCCAGATGAGAATCACGGCTTGCCAGGGGGATTTCTGGGCCCTGGGTGCTGCTTTACCATACTGCAGAGCAAGTGATTTTCTCAGGTCCTCCAGGGGCCTTCACAGAAATGCTGTGATACATGTTCATTTGGATGGAGCTCAGAAAAATCTCTCCTGAGCAATTATGTCTAGGCACAGATTTATGGATTCACATCTCCCACGCTCTGCCAATCACATCGTGCTATCTCAAGTTCCTATAAAGTCTTGCAGTCCTTAATCATAAAAATAAGCATGAAAGATAACACCAATAACAAGATAAGTAATCCCTGACAGTAGGGTCAGCTCCCCATACAAATACCCGTGACTGAAAATGCATTTGTTTGCACCATGAAATAAATAAATGAAAGGTTTTCTGTAGATTTTTGTTGGTGGATGATTGCTTTTGTTGAAAGAGATGATCAATCCAGGTGAATGAAGCATTTCTGTATTCCCAATGGAAATCATAAGATATTGGATTGCTTGAGCTCCTTATGCATCCTCTTCTCAGTGGAAGCACGACTAAATTTTCTCTCCGATCGCTTTTGTCATGAATAACGTACAAAAATTCATGAGTTGCCATCAAAAATGGGGTTTGGGAACACAGAGAAATGGGTGCTGCAGGGCAGGATCCATCTGCCAAACTGAAGGCATCTTCTCAGGCGCCTCTATCTCAGCTGGTCGCTGCCACAGCACTTAAGGGCCAACATGGAGACATCAGCACTTCTTGGGCACAGTAAAGAAGGTTGGACAAACTGTTGGACATCATAGGTTGGACAAAGTGTCCCTTCAGTGACTTTTTCTCTACACCAAGCACAAAGGGAACCCAGGGTTGCAGGACCACATGGATACATCTACCAGCTGTATATTTAAAATTAAGTGAGGCGAGTCCTACGAACACATACCAACTCACAGAAACATCTCCTTAAGAAAGCAGCCTAACAGCAATGGATTTTGCTGAGTGCTGGTTTAGGGTTTAATTCAGTGTTTTCTACTTTTGACTTTCTTCATATGTTACTATAGATTCAGGACATAGTCTGAGTCAAAAAAATGTCAATTATTGTTCCCTGCGGGGATTTGGACTGTCCTGTTCCTCTCTAACATTTCCAAATAGGCTGTGCTAAAGAAGGATACTTCAGTGACTCCCACCACCTGGAGTTACAAACCAGTCTCAGGGATCCATGGGGAGAGCAGATTTGAGCTTGCCCTAGTTGGTGTCATTGTAAACTGAAGCTAGCCAGAGGGCCAGAGAGAAGGTGAAACAAAACCATATAGCATCTTGTTACATTTTAAAAGTAAATCCTTTCGTTTTGGGTCTTTGTTACTCATAAGTCTTGCCATAATATCAAAGTACATCCTTCAGGTTCCCCTCTGCCTTCAATATCCTTATCATACCAGCTCACGGTATGTGAAACCAACCCACCAGCTCATTTCCAGGCTGGATGTGGTGACACTAAACCAGCATGGGCCTTTGGGTAGTATTTCATAATATGAAGTTAATCATCTTCACTACCACTGCCTTCTGTGAATGCTTTTGCTTTCATCTCAGTACAACTGGTAAGGAGGAATCCTTCAGTTCCTCATGCAAATATAACACACTCCTGGTAGGAATCTTGTTAGTCCTTTTTACATTTCAAAAGGCGTTTTTACAAAATGCATCTCCAGACCCTGGAGCGCTGATTTTGTTTTTTTCTTTTCCAGCACCTCTGTGGATTTCATCTAATGATCTGTCATTTTCTGCTGGGTTCGGAGGGTTTGTTATTTATTTGTTTTTAGCAGTCCAAGCCTTTGCTTCAAGATCAGCCTGTGGTAGGCTGGACTCATCTCCTGGACCCCTAAGGAGTTTGTTCAAATTGCACAAGCATTTTGCCCTTTACAGATAAGGGTGCTCAGGTGCTAAAACCCTGATTTACAGAGTCTTTTTACTCCCTAAATCTAGTCCCTCCAGGATCGAGTCTGGCATGAAAAACTGAACCCATATCTCCATTCGCTTAACCCCTAGACCCAGATCCATATTTCCAGGTTTCCAGCACCATCCCTTTATGGGGGTTCTCCCTTTGCATTTGCATCCTACCAGCTGCTGAAGATTGGGTCCAGTCTGGCCCAACGGAGTCTCCTCCCAATCCTTCATCCAGGTCTCTGCCTCCGTGGGAGCTCCTTCTCCTCAGTCCATAGCAGAACCAGAGAATCCTCATCTTCTTTAAGCTCCTCTTCTTGAACCCCAGCCTTTAGCCCAGTTCTCAAGCACCTCTGATCTCTGCTCTTCCTCTCTTTTCACTCCCTGGGTGAATTGGCCTCATTGCTCCTTCTTCCTGCTTATCCCGAGCCTGGAGCTGGCCCTGCATTCACTGCCCATCATGGTCATGCTTTTCATCTTCTCTTGCTGAAAGCTCCTTGGGGAAGGCAGGTGTCTGCTCTGCGTCATCTTGAACAGGTCTCAGAAATGGCAAATGAAAAAGAATAAAAGCTTGAAGCTGAAGCTGCAGGAAGAAGTTGCTCTTGGAGGGGATTTTTGCAATCACAGGAGGCAGAGATCAGCAGAGGGCCCACGAAAAACCTGTTCTCGCAGGAAACATTGTCAAAGTTTGGCTCTGAGACCACCAAACTCCTCAGGCTTAACCTCACCAAGTCACACTGTGCTGCCATCAGCCCCAGGAGGCCAGCTCGCCCACAGAAACTCAACCCCGTGGGTCACGGGAAGATCTACGGAGCTTTAAAAGCCCTGAGCTATGTGCAGGGTGTTGAATTTTTAATTTGCAGTGCACTAGTTTCTGGGATGCCTTAGTCCTCTCTCAGTGCATGGACCTAGCAGAGCAAGAACTAATGTCTCCCAGCCAAACCAGCTTCAAATATCTCCACACCGGGCCACTGCACAAGCTCTCTTAGGTTCCATCTTCTCTTGCAGGGAATGAAATAATGTCATCCCATCAGAAATTCAGCTTTTCCTGAATGCAATTAAATGCCTGAGCCCACAAGAGTGTTCATAAAGTTTATGGATGCAAAAGGTTAAGATAGGCTTAGCCTAATTTATGAATTTATAGCTTTGCAACTGCTCTCTCGTACCTGTTTGTATGTGCAGCCCAGGAAGGGAGAGGCAGCTGCCTCTCACTTTGCTCTGCTTACAGCCCGTGGGCACAAACTGGGGTAGCTGCATCCACGGCTGACACATCAGAAGATCCAGATCCACCCTCGTGTGTAATAACCTCAGGGTGTGTTGGTATCTTAGATCTCCTTTCTTTGCTCTTCTAGAAAAAGAGTAAAGATTGCCTGGATTTAACTTCTGGGGAGGTTGGATGAGGGTGAGAATTAAAAGGACTGTGCATTTTGGTAAGCACTGCTTAATTAGTTTGCAAAAGTGTAATTTTACAGCTATAATCTGGCTTTTAATTAGATACTGACACCTTTTTCCAACCTTGTCCAGGAGAGGTGGTAACACATAACCTGCTGCCTCGGAAGGAACATATGGGTAGGAAGGATTATTACATAATCACTTCATGGGCCACCTTCTGATGTCTTACAGGCATAAGTGAACACTGATTGCAAAGTGGGTAGGACTGTTTTACTGGAAATGATTTATTTTCTGGCATATTCACATTAAAGCTGTGCCTAAACCAACAATGAAGAAGAGAAAGTTTTTGTTTATTTATTTACAGTACTGAAAAATAGGTTCTTCAAAACAGTTTGGGATCTAAAGAGACCATTTGTTTCATTTTGTTTCTTTCCAAAAGAATATTTCCACAATTTTCTAAAACTGAAGTAAGTTTAGAAAATTAAACGTAACTTTTAAATGAGAAAATTGAAGCATTTTCATGCAAGAGTGTTAAAATGCTTCAACTGTCAAAATGTTACAGCATTTGATTTTTTTTTTCCAACTGAAATAATGGGTGAATTAATAGGAATTCCTGAAACGTTACTGACAACACAGATCAACATTTTTGGTACTATCTCCTATTGCCTCTGACTCACAGGAGAACGGATCAGATTCTGCTTCACGGTAAAGCTGAACTGCTACTCTGGCAATTGCAGTTCTCACTTTGGGTGAGACGAGGCACGATTTGATCCACATCATCCCCAGCTTGGGCTTTAGCCCTCTTGCACATTTGACATTGAATGTCATGATGAGTGGAATTTGAGGCGAGGGGAATCCTCGAACGCTAAAACCTTGAGGGACACCAGCTAACACAGCGTGGGGGGCCCTTTCTGTCTTCATTGCCTCAAGGTGAATTCATGCACTCTTTATTGGGTAGGTTTTACCCACCTGCCTGCACAGGGTGACCATATGGACACTAGAGCATCTTCCCGGTCTGACAGACCCCAGAGAAACAGAGCAAGGGGTTCATCCTGACCTATGTGGAAGGGCAGTCCCAATACAGCCAGGATTCAGTCCTGCAGCTGAGCATGACACAGAAATATCCCTTTGTGCCGAGAAAGAAACACGGAGACAAGGCTCAGCTCCAGCTCCTCACAGCTGGAAGTATAGTTCTTCTCTCAATGTGAGGAAAACCTCAGAGGACTTTAAAGGGAAATATTTGGTCCTCCTTCTGCCTGGACCAATGAACCAAAATACCTTCAAAAGTAGCCGAGGAACTTAAGAGCTAAAATTTATAATTTTAGCAGATACTAGAAGCCACAAACTCAGCTGTTTTATCCTTCATTACAAGCTCACTTCCAATCTACCATCCCCTTGGTGCTCCCAGGCTATAAACTACCTGCTTTTTTCTTGTCCCAGGGAGATGATAACCTTCAGTTCTTTCATTCCACTCTTTCTTTACTTCCCCCTTTCTTACGTCCTCTTCCCATGGTACCAATTGCCTTTTTCTTTAAGAGATGGTCTGTGAAACCGCGAGCCAAATTCCTGGCAAATAACTTCAATTTCACTCCGTTGTCCCTACTGCAGATCCGAACAGTCCCCAAAGCCCATCTAATTTCTTTTGCAGTTGATTTAACAAAGGATAGTACCTCCACTTACAAACCTTGACCAGGAGAGACGGAAGAAATCAGTGTCCCCTGGCTGTGCTCTCAAGGTTGAGCAACTCAAGTTGAAGCACTGAAATTCCCATGCTCCTCAAATCATAAAAACGCCTTACTGAAGCACAGAGGAACACTCCAGGCTTCAAACAGGCTGTTTGACCAGGCAGAAGTTGCCCCATATTGGGCAAATTCCAGCAGCTGATGATTTAATCTGAACCACCTTTTCTAGCTGCAGTCTCCTACCCAAGCTCTCTAAGGCCAAATGAGCCCAGACCCAGGTGTCTACACACCCAGGCCAGAACCCTCATTTGTGGAGGACTTGAAGGGCTTGATTAGTTTGAAAGACTTTGGAGCATTGAGACTCCCTAGGCACGAGGGAGCCAGAGGTAGTGGATTTCTCTCCAAAAGATGTGCGTTGCTAAATCAGGGTTTTCTAGCCTCTTGGAGGAATTTGTAGGCGAGGCACCGGAAAGGCTCCGGAGGCTGCCATTGAATTTTGATGATGTTCATCCATTATGGATGAAGAGATTTATGTAAGAGTCTTTCCCTGGCGTTCATCTGAGGCCAGGCTGTCCTGGTCTGCTGATGGCAATTTGCACGTTGGAAGGGACAGAAGGAGGGAGAGGGGCCTTGGAGGAGGAATTTCTGCTCTGCTTTTTACCACTGGGACCACTACGTTTCATTTCAGCTCCAAACAGGGTGCTTCAATACCCAACACAACCTTGTCCTCGGTGTAGTACAAGCTCTTGCAGAATGAAGCATGTATAAAACTCCTGTTTGGACAGGAATCATGCTGAGGTCTTTGGGAAGCGTCATCACCTCCAGCCATCATCTTCCCACCTCATTGAAAGAGGGAGTTTCCAGGAAGGGAATTTCCCTCCCATCCTCTCTGGGGATGCTCTGACCAAGTCTTCCCTCAGACTGATGAGACAGCTTAGCCTTGCTCGCTCTGCATTCTTTAAACAGGGAGGAGATTAATTAAACCAAGGAGCTTGCTAAGGTGCCGTTACATCTGTCTGCAAATGAGACAGGCAAATGAACTGTAACTTAATTAGAAAAGGTATTATTAGCAGGATAGCCAAAGCACAACCTGCCTGCCTGGCTTATTGCTGACTGATCCCCACTGTCAGGAAAGGAGAGCCAAAGACTTGGTATTGTCTTTGGGCAATTTTTGTCCTTTTACTTCCCAACGCTGCCGTCCATCCTGGCAGATTTGCACTATTTGCTCATTTTGCTACAGTGAGATTGAAGAGACAAGTGAATGATAACTGCTCATGTAATCCTGACACTGTCTCCACTGGCTACCTGCCTTGGATTGCAGAGACCACACCAGCCAGCTGCTGAGGAGATCTACGTGTCTCTAAGTTGAGTGATCGCTGGTGGATGTGACATGACCAGAGTTCAAAGCCCCAGCAGGACCCACAGCAGGATTTTATAGGTGACGTTCAGCACGGAGGCCACTTCCTGCAGAACTGCCCAGCCATGTAGTGCAGCAAAACCCTTGGCCTTTTGTGTAACCAATGGGCCACCAAAGCCAACGCTACAGCCCTATATCCTTAAAAAAGACAAAGTGCACCACAAGCCAAGGATTTATAGGAACGTAGATGTCAAAGGACTTACTTCAAGACATCCTTTTCAAGAGCCCAGTCTTATCCTCGGTTTTATCCAAACATCCCAACGAACTCATCAACACCTTTTTATTCTCGCACTGCACAGTAAAACCCCATCCCCAGTGTACTTTCCTGTAAAAACTCTTCCAAACAGGAACAAGTCCTTTCCAAGCCGCTTCAGGTTTCCACGAATCTTCACACCACAAGCAGAGGATCACTCAAGGTGCAGGTGCCCCTCTGTGTGTAGGGGACACTTCCCTCCCCATCCAAAGCCCTGGCTGTGCTCACTCATGCTGCCCAACGTGTTTGGCGCTTTCCTGAGCACTGCTACATATCGAAGTGACATCTTCACTGAGCTTGTCTGCTCTGATGGCCGTACCTTCGCCTTAATTTTCTCTCTCCCTCCTTCCCCAAAGAGGTTTCACTGGTTTCAGAAGTCCTTTGTGCACACAAAGTGTGTCAATTCAATTTGCATTGCCTTCCACTCAATTTGGGAGCGCTCCCACATGTACAAATATGAATGTTAACAAAATACAAAGGACTCACTGGAGCGAGGGCAGAGAAGTAATGTGGAAGAAAGTTGTCTTTGCTTTCCAGGAGGTTCTCACCTTCCTCACTGATTCCCCTGAGAGACCTTATCTCTCTAGAAGGAGTCGTGTTGCTCTCACAAGACTGCAAACGAAACAAAAGTTGAACATAAACCTGCTGCTCATTCCTTCTTCTTGCTTACTCCTCCCATCAGTTTTATTGTCTTTGCTCCAGAATTTCCTGTACTTTCCTATACACAGGAATTTCCTGTACCAACCCATAGGTTTGTATATGCCTTCTTCAGATTTCAGGACAGCATGTTTATATCCACTTCCCACTGAGTCATCCAAAAATTCAGCTCTAACTTTGTCCTTTCAAGGGAGCTGATCTTGACATCTACTACTTGATCCTGACATCCACTACTTGATATCCTCAACTTCCTCCTTCCACCACCAAAGAGAGGAACCGGCCACTTAACATTAGAAGAACCATTTGCCATCTTACCATGAAAAACATCCTGAAAGTCTGAACCGTGTCCACCACAGAGGAATCATACTCAGAGGGTGCATCTCTCTGGCCATCAGCTGCACCTTTGCCAATGGAGCAAACTACACATGGGATCTTATTTCTCTTAGGTCTTCATCTCAGCTTTGATGCCTCACTACAAATCAGCCATACTCAGGAGCTCAGCTGAGCTCCCTCACCTGAAATCAACTGCATTCTCCTACCTTTGCGTCCCCTAGCACAGGCTTGGGAATTATGCCTGCATTTAGGCTGAAAACACAGGCTATCAGGCAACAACAATCCTGCAATTCCCTATTCTTGGCTTTTGCTGTATCCAGGCATCTTCCTTTCCCTCCTCAGCATACCAGTGCAAGAACCAGCCTGAGGTAAGAGGTGAGATTCCTTAAGAGCAGTTCCAGGAAGGTCTAAGTCATATAAACTCAAATAACACAAATAAAAACAAGTGAAGCTTTGGGGTGATGTGCAGGATTTGAGTTGGGGGGAGACAGGATTAAGTCTGTCAGTGATATAAATATTAACACAAGAGACCTTTCTAGAGATCCCCTTCTTCTCTTGTGGACAAGGAGATGGACATGGACACGGACAAGGACATGTCCACCTCTTTGCACCCACCACCATTCACAAAACAGAGCAGGGATTCTGCATGTGGAGGGGAAAGGCACCAGCAAACCAGCTTCCCACAGAATCTCCAGTTCCTGGAGGTCAGCATCTCTTCAGATCTGCTGACACTTCCATAAGCTCCCTCTAACTCGATTCAGTCCAAACGAGCTGCAACAGCTGAAACAGCAGCTCCTTGCTCAAGAAGTTCACTCAGAGGCCAGGATATGGCGCTTGGATGCAACGGCTTGCCAACACATGTGGACTGTGGCTCATGCCAGATGACTGCACATCTGTAGCAGATGTACTCATGTTGAGTAACATCTGGATCAGAAACAATGCGTGACTCGAGCCTGCTCCCACCAGACAGATGGATAGCTAGATCTCTGTCCTGCTTTCCCCTGGGACTTCGTAGACTGGCTGTATGCAAGATGCAATTCCTCACTGAAGGCAGAATTGTCTTGCAGGCCGGGAGCCCTCTTCCTGGCTTGCTGCTGGAGAGCAAGCCCTACAGACACTGCCCCAAGACAAGCAGACACATTTTCCTAGCCAAAAAGTAAGCTGCAGAGGTGTAAGATTGTACATTGACATACTGCCCCAGGACAAGAAGGGGAGTCCTCCAGGGCCTTCAAGCGGATGGGGCACAAGATTTATGTGCTGTGGCAAACAGGTGGAGGATGGAGGGCAAGGGAGCGAGGACCTTGTGAATGGACTAAAGCAGTCAAGGTGTTAAAAAGCCCTTTGAATAGTAGCTGTGAAGCTTGAAAAGTCATAAGATCATGAGGAGAAAGAAGAATCTGAGGATAACACGTGAATATGTTTGTTGGCTGGAGAGCAGGAGGCACATGAAGCCAGACCTGCAACGGCCTGAGAGCATCTCTGCACATTCCCTCTGAACAGTCTTTCCTCTTCCAGCCATGATCAGAGCTACAGTCTGAAATGAGATGATGACAGTTTCTGCTAACACACAAACAGCCAGGTCCAGGCTAACCCAGCTGGGAAAGGAAAGAGATGTCCTTCTTTCCTCTCTCTCTGCCATGGACACTCCTCAGGCAGACTCCCCTCAGAAACTTCCATCTCTCTCTGCACAGGACACCGACTTGTTTTTGTCCCCATCACCAAAAGCCAGAAGTTAGGTGGGATAAAGAGGCCTCGGTGCCTCTAGTAGGAGTGGAGATGACAGTGGGAATGATGTTCAAGCAGTTACCGCATTCCAGGCACTGAGTGACATCAACAAGTTGCGGTCTGTCCACTACTTGTGGTATTTTTTCAGATAAATGACTTCCACATTGACTTCTAGACTGGACATGGTCCCAGTTGAACGTCAGAGACAGGATGAACATGCAGAGTGCATGCTTGTTTTCTTGCACCCATAGCTGTTTTCAGAAGCCAACGCCTGCTGTCTGGCAAGATCCATGAATCCATTAGGCAGAGAAGGGAGAAATTCCACACACAGAAACACCTTTCCATCTGCTAGTCTTCAGCAGCAAGCAGCAACAGTTGGGAGAGGGTGACATTTTTGGGTAGCAAAAAGATAAATAGCTGCATAGGACACCACACAAATGCGTTGCCAGCTTCTTTGGGCTCCGTTCGACCCAGGCAAAAGCCAAGAGAAAATCATCCCCTCCCAACAGACTGAAACAAGATAGCCCCTCAATGAGTCAGGATGTCCTGACAGCGCATGAAGTCAGTCCATGGAGGAGAAAAACAGAGTCAAAGAAACAATTCCCCCCAAGCCCTCTGCCAACACGGTACAGCAGTTCCTAGGTTATTATAAAGACATTTCCCTGACACCCGGCGCAGTTCAGGGAAGACTTGTTAGCATCTGAAAGTGAAGCAGGCAATTAAGAAACCTCCTTTCGGTCCATGAACGTGGACTCAGCTTCTAGGATGCTAATTAAAAAACGGAAAGTTAAGAGGGTGTTTTCAGCATCAATGTTGAAATATATATACATATATAAAAGTAAAATAAAAATAGACCATGAAGGGTTTCAAGTGTGAGAAGTCAGGGACCCAAGTGACCGAGGCCCAGGTACAATTAGACCATGGGGCAGGATGTTTGGTGCAGGGGTTGAAAGAGAGGGCAGGTCTACCCAGCACAAAGCCTTGCTGCAATGAGGCACTGGGAAGGAGAGGTTAGAAGGTTTTCTTCCCTGTCCTTCTCCTCTCCCACAGCGATCGACTGCCTCAGGGGCCTAAAATATAATTCTTCCTGTCCTCTGAGGTTTGGAAAACTTTCCCTTTTAGAAAACAATTTGAACACTTTAAATTAAATGTGACTTTTACAGCATGGAGCAAGTCAAAGGCAGCTTGTGTGAAATGTGTCTCAGCTAGGTGCAGAAACCTACCCAGAGCATTATTTCATTTAATTTTAGTCAATGTCCAATTGTTTTACAAACACATTCCCACATAAAGCTGAAATAGGGACACAAGGGTCCCAAGCTGCTGTCCCATGTCCCAGGCTAGGCTTGGAAAGCTAATACACAAAGCTTGATTGCTTTTGATTGGGAAATACATGGACTTTCTCCTCTTGGACTTCGGATGGGCCCAAGACCTTCCTTTAATCCATCCTATCCAGCCTAGTCTGGGGTTAATCCCAATCCTCTTCCAGTCACCTCAGTCCAGTGTTAATCCTCAGCTTATTCATCTTAACTCACACAGAGCCTTGTATTAGGAGCCCCCGTGGCCCCTATGAGTGTCCAATTCTAAAGATGCTCTCAGAAATATTTCTGTTTTTTTTTTTTTGTTGTTGTTGTTGGTAGGCATATTATAGAAATATTTTGGGTAACGCCAGGCAGACTGGTGAGAAAGCTGCTCCCTCCTGGCCCCAGCAACACTCCTGCATCCCACGTCGCTGCCTCTCACACTGGGCTTGAGCCTGGACGAGCCACACAGGATGTTCTGCTTGGCTGCAGCCAATGCAACCCATGCAGCTGCAGGGACAACAGGGGATAGCGATGACAGGTCTCCAAGCAAAACACCTCGACGCACTCGGACGCTGCAGGGACAACCGGAGCGTGTCACGCAACCAAAAGCATCACAGCACCGACAGCCGCGGTGCTCATTTTAGCTCCGAGCTCAAACATCCCCAGCCCACACAGCTCTGCTCCTTCCCCGTGCGCTGCGGTACGGGGCACAGCTCGCACACGGTGCCAGAAGGTCCTACGGTGGGGAGGCAGCCTGGCATTTCCCAGGGCATCGGAGCGGGAACCGGGAGCACGGGGCGATGGCAGATCCGTTTTCTTAGCTGTGTTCCTAAGGAGACAAGGCCCGTGCAGCTGCTCGGTGAGTCTGTGCCTGACGGTCCCTTCGCGATTGCTCTCCTCCCACGCAGGAACCTGGCGAGTTGTTGACCAGTCTCAAGGGAGAGGAGTGAAAAGGGGTTGGCAGGGAGTGAACAGTGACCATCCACCCCTCCAGACACCAGCAGAGCCTCAAGGGAGAAGGTCAGTGCAAAGAGGATCCTGCCTTGCAAAGGGCATCCAGGCTTCCCCTGCTCCCTGGGGAGGGATTTACCCTCTTCTCTTCAGGAGCAGCCCCCACACCTGTGTGTCCCTCAGGAGAGAGCCTGGGCAACGGCTTGTTTTTGTCTGTGTTTTCTTCAGAAGGTTTTGGAGATCCCTCAGCTTCGTAAGGATGAGTCATTTCTTGTGCATAACCGACCTGTGTCATTTCTTTAAGTCCCTCCTCGGGAGTCTTCCCTGCTGTCTGGCTTCTAACGAGCGATCCAAGGCTCCAAGGTATGTGCTTCGTGATATGCTTGCTCAAATCCTCCCGAATTCACCCTGAACTCCATGAGAACCTGGGAAGGGAGGAAATCAGAGCTTTTCCTGCTGACAGGATGGATCTGACCTGGCACTAAACTCCTCACCCGCAGAACAGGCGCTGAGAAGAAAGGAAAGGAAGAGCACAAGTCCTTCTTTAATCACTGTGCCAGGCTTGCAGTGATGAAATCCAGCTCCAATGAATTATAGAAATGCTTATGTAATTGTATGGAGTTACTGCGAGTCCTTCTGCAGTCAGAAACTTCCTTCACGGCTTTCTTCACGTGTTGTTAGGGCTCAGGGCTGCTCAGGGCTGCTGAGCGGCCTCACAGGACATGCCTGTCCGCTGGCACTGGAGGGACACGTGTGACACGGGCTGAACGCCGTCCCCAGCCGCTCCGGGGCCCCCGCTGCCCTGCGCTGGCTCTGGTGACACTCGTGCTGCGTCCTGCGCGCAGGGCAGTGATTCCTCTAGCTGACACAGGTCTGCACCAAGTGCAACGGCCTTCTTGGGGAAAAGGAGACCGTTCTCATCCCTGCAGGGAGTCCCCTGCTCCAGGCACCCACAGGCAAGGCTGGGGCAAATCCAGCTGGTTTTCTGCACGCACACACGGTGCTGCCTGGGCTGCGCCCAAGCCCAGCACACTGCTCTGCAAGGGCCTCTAATAGCGTGTTTGTAACTCTGCTCCCCAGCGTTGTCCTCTGAAATCTGTCCAAGCACAAGGGGATGTCTCCTGCCCTCAGCCCCAGGGCAGGCTGGTAGGGTTGAGGCTGCCTCCTCCATTTACCCTTTGCAGAGCTTTTTGCAAAAATAAATAAAGAAATTGCAAAACTGCAATGGAAAGGAGCACGAGCCCCTTCTCCTTTCTGCACAGATTTAAATGTCAGCTTGAAGTGCAGCTGCTCGGCCTCCAGGGAGGAAGCGGGGAGACAAGAAGGTGCTTTCCTCTACTTCAAGTGGGTATTTGCTATTTTTGTAATAGGCCACGGTGCTACAGAGCAGGGACCAAGACTGAGGGGTGGTCTCAGCACCAGCAATGGCAATCCCAGGACACATTTGCAAAGCGTTCCCTCCTGGCAGGTAAAACTGCTTCCAAACCCCTCATCCCGAACAGTGGGAACAGTGGGAACAGCAACCTCAGGAGAGCTCTGACGGTCACTCTCCTCTCCTGGGGAAGAGTTTTTGACTTCGACTCCTGCACCCTGGCACATATTTCTCAAGTCTTTCTTTGCACCCATGACATCTAAAGTTGTTTTATATGAAAGCAAAGAACACAGCGAACGAGGGAGCAACTCAGAAGAGGTGCATTTGAACAATATCATCATCCAAGCACCCAAACCTGGAGCTTGCAAGCCATGCAATAAGGGATTTGAATAGCATGCAACCTCTGCAACCTCTACCTAAGGTCTCCTGAACTTTTATGAGTTAAACTGACTCATCTTTACTGTTAGGGTGACAGAGCAGTGGAACAGGCTGCCCAGGGAGGTTGTGGAGTCTCCTTCTCTGGAGGTCTTCAAAACCCGCCTGGATGCCGCCCTGTGCCACATGCTGTAGGTGTGCCTGCTTGAGCAGGAAGGTTGGACTAGATGATCTCTAGAGGTCCCTTCCAACCTTAAATATTCTGTGATTCTGTGATTCTGTGATATTTTGAGTAAGAAGCATCCAGACAAATAGATATGTTGGGAGAGACAATTAATAGGTAACTTTTCTTCCATTTTATCCTTTCCAATGGTGACCATCATCTCTTTGTAGCACTCGTTGGTGCGTAGTTGTAGTCATATTTCTCCAAGGAGCCATGAATCCTTTCCCCAAATTCATTTCTTGAAGCATTAAAGAGGTCTGGGTATCTGGATGATGACATTGCACAAAGGCACCTCTTCTGAGCTGCTCCCTCATCCCCTGTGCTCTTTGCTTTCATATAAAAAACTCTAGATGTCATGGATGCAAAGAAAGACTTGAGAAATATGTGCTAGGATGCAAAAGTCAAAGTCGTAAAACAGCATCTGGTTTAACCAAGGCGTCCTAGCAGATTTGGGCTTTGCTAGTTTTGTGGCACCACCTTTACAACTTACTACAGCTTCACTAGTGTCTCGTGTGTGCATGCAATGGCTGCACGTGACAAGAAATCAGAGCTGCAGGAGCCCGTGACATCCTCGAGTCAGACCCGCAGTGCCCCTCAGGCCTGCTGTGTGGGAATACCCAGGAGAGCTGCTCAACAAGGGGAAGCCAAGGGAGGCTCAAGGCAGCGCAGCACCAGGCTGCCACGTGCAGCATTGCCACTTGCTGCGCACTGTCACCTCTCGCTATTGAGTGCTGCCTCCGACGGCAAGGCAGGAGATGAATCTTTCATGTGTGCACTAAGTGTGTGCCCTGCCAACTCCATATTCTCATTCTTCACACAAATGAACTGTTCTCCAGCATTTGGGACATGGGGCTGATGCTCTGCTCAGGCAAAATGCATGTTCCCTTCTGGGGTGCAAAGTATTTCCTTTAAAATGTCTAAAGCTGGTGAACAATCTCCAATAACTTCCTCTCTCTCTGCAGTGAGTACCAGGAAAGACTTGGATGACCAGCAGAGATGTTGGTATTTCCAGAGCAGATATTCAAAGAGGAGAAAGAAGCCTCCCCATTGGGACTAACCTGGATCCACACTCTCCAGCAAAGCAATAAAAGACTCTGGGATCTGGAGGGTTCCAGGTATTTCTTTTCAAAGGGAAAGTTTGATTTTACACTGGGAGAGCCAAGGGGGCTGCCTGGATGTACTGTATTCCTTGAGAAGGGACTTGGAGGGAGTCACGCTGGCCAGGGAACAACTAGGAGCTTGAAGGAGAACGGAAGTGCCATCTGGGCTTGGCAGAGACGCTCCTGAGATCCATCTTCTTGGCAAATCCCAGCACCACTGAGGCCTTCCAGGATAAAGTGGCAATGGACCAAACACACCGACTCAGCTGCACTTAGTCCAGGATGGGAGAGATGGAAGGGGGCCAGAAACACTCTGTGAAAGTCACCAGAGATCTTGAAACTCTCCTGGCAGCAGAGCTGTTGCCAGAGAGAGAAGTGGACACCTGAAAGTCCTGGAAATGTGGTGGTGATGGGGGAAAATCATGCTGGGAAGAAGCACAGGTGGCATGTGCCATTCTTGAGCAAACAGGAAGAATTACTCTAAGTTTGTAAAACCAGGCTGGCTGGTGGAAAGACAAAGAGTCGACAGTCAGATCTTTATCTGGTGGTCTACCACAGACCAGGAAATATATTATGGACACTCCTCACCAGTGGTGCAGGTTGAAAACCACTGATGAAACAGTGGCCACAGAGAGGCCTGACAGCTAGGCCTGTCGTAGCTGACAGCTGGAGCAGGATGTGCTCTCCCAGCTGGAAACGGCCTTGTCAGGTTCAAATTCAACCTGTCAAATTAGGTTTTGGGGACGCTGGAGAGTGTGAGGTCTATGTGGCCAGCAGGCTGAGGGAGTGGAGAGCTGGTGTCTTAAGAGGTCCTTGGGATCAGACCTTCAGTCCAGGAGAGTGGGATTGGGCTCAGGACCTATGCAGTCTTCTCCAAGTTTATGTTCCTAGTTGGACTCATAGGGAGACTGTAAATTCCACTAAAATTCTCTGCCTGAAGATGGAGGTGACAGAGCTGTTCTAAGAACAAGGTGTTAAGCGTGGGGTACATGGATACCCTCCGGAGCAGCAAACACATCCTGGACCAGACCTCCTCTAGTAGTTTTTGCACTTCAGAAGACCTGCACGGAGTAAGGTCAAGTCCACCCTGCCCTCATCCTGACCACAGGCATCTGCACAGCAAGACTGCAGGTGAAATCAGAGATCTGTGAGTCAACCACAAAGGTTCAATTCACTTGTCTAAATGTCAGCATCCAGGCCCAGCTGTGCTGGGGCACCCAAACCTGCTCTTCCATGGAATGTGGGGCTCCTGCAGGCCCCATGTCCCACCTGGTAGCCTCCCACACAGCTGAGGACACCTCTGATGGCTCCCAGCATCATGTTGCAGCAACTGAACCACAGTCCTGCATTGAGTCACTTCAGCGTGGGTAGCCCAATGCTGGTCAGGTCTCACACTGATAAACTTAGTGGTGGCACCCAGGTAAGTCACTGTGCCCACAGGTACTAAAGCTAAAAGTGACAAGTACAGTTCCTGGGATCGGAATGCACAGTTCACAGAATCACAGAATGGTTGTGGTTGGAGGGACCTCTAGAAATCATCTAGTCCAACGCCCTGCTCCAGCAGGGACACCCAGAGCACGGGGCACCCAGTCGCATCCCGGCGGGTTTGGGAGATCTCCAGAGCAGGAGCCTCCGCAGCCTCCCTGGGCAGCTGGGCCAGGGCTTGGGCACCCTCACAGGGAAGAAGTTCTTCCTCATGTGGAGATGGAGCTGCCTGGGGTTCAACTTGTCCCCATTGCCCCTTGTCCTGTCACTGGCCACCACTGAGAAGAGCTTGGCCCCTTCCTCCCTACATTCCCCCTTCAGGTACTTAGACATATTGATCAGATCCCTCTCAGCCTTCTCTTCTCCAGGCTAAACAGGCCCAACTCACTCAGCCCTTCCTCATACGAGAGATGCTCCAGTTCCTTAATCATCATTGCTGCCTCCACTGGACCCTCTCTAGCAGCTCCACGTCCCTCTTGTCCTGGGGAGCCCAGAACTGCACCCAGTGCTCCAGGTTTGGCCTCCCCAGAGCTGAGCAGAGGGGCAGGATCCCCTCCCTGGCCTGCTGGCAACTCCTCCTGACAGTTCAGGAGCAGTCATCTGAGGCAACCCTCTGTATGTCAGTTTGTCTGAGATTAAAGCAGTTTCCAAACTTTGCGTCTGGAAGCGTATTTACTATTTGGAAGTGGTAGGTTTTTCACACAGCAGCATCTAGCCAGCCCGCCCGTGAATTTATGATGAAGTTTTGTTCATGGGAAAAACATATTGTGGTAGATAATGCACTCGCTGACAAGCCAGATGTCAAAACATGGCAGGATAATGTTACTGAAAGCCTCAGCAGCTATAAAAGGGAAGTGAAGAGACGATTGTTCCTTCGTTAGACATCAAAATTTGATGGCATATCACTGGGATTGAAAGGCTCATAAAAGCTCAAAATAAAGCACGGCTGAAAGTTCCCCAGGATGAAGCTGAGGAGCTTCACAGCAAGGGTCAAACCCCCTTTGGGGCACACACGAGCAAGTGCAGGGCTCGTGTGAGCCACGAGCACCTCCAAACAGTTTTTTTGCTTATGTTTTTTTTTTTATTTATTTATTTTCCTCTCCGACTGTTCCGTGTAGATTATTCCAGGTAGGACACAGTGATCTTGGTCAAATATCTGCCCTGTATTATCCCGTGCACAGGAACACGAGTGACTGTGACACATTAGAGCAAAGGCCACTCTAGCCCCATCTCCCGTGGCCCACAGAGGGTGGGATGCCTGCAGTATATGAAGGATGGAGGGACCACGTCAACCTTCTCAAGCCATTATCATTCTTGACGCAGCCTTCTGGGAAGAAGACATGCGAAGTCATGTCTGCATGAAATCAATCTCCAAAACCCGTCCAGACACAACCAACAACTGCTCCCCACCAGCTGTGCTCAAACATACCCCCCGTACCCTCAACTTGTTCGAGTTTCCATGGCCAAATGACACTGGTGAAACACCACTTGGCCAAGGGCACCACGTGGCTGGAGTTTCCACCCAGCTCAGTCTTCCCAACCCTTTGGCAGCTCAAAGGAGTCCCAAATTTTACTACACTGGGCACTGCAGACCGAAGTGTCATGTTGTGAGCACCAGAGAGCACTTAATCACCTGCTTATTGTTGGTTGGGTCATTTCTTGCTATCCTCTGAAGGCTCTAAGGAAATGAGTATCCTGAGGAACACATAATTTCAGGCTTGCAGATTGGGATTTTCTTTTTCTGTGGCATTAATTAACTTTATATGTAAGACTTTCATTGAAGGGTGCCGGGGAGTGGAGATCCCAACTTTGGGAACTGGTTAGCTTATCACCAGTACCTGTTTGCAAACCAAAAGGCAGTGGGGAACGCAAGTCAGACAGGAAATTATTGGCAGCTTGGGGAACTGTCTGTTTGACTTGGCAGAAAGGGCTCTTCGCTCTGTGAAAACTCAAAGGCTGTTAAAGCCCATGCCTGCTGCCCAGATTTTCTGCACGGGGCCTGTTTCTCTGTGGCCGCACACAGCTTCTTGAGTGATGTCTAAATGCACTGAATGGATGAGGTTGGATGGATGATCCTGGACAGATGGACATAAGACACAGCTGAATCTTGCCCAAAACAACAGGGAGAAACATCTAATGATCTACAGGTAGAGACTCATGGGGCGACTCAGATTAGATCAACACAAAGGAGAAGGGGGTGCACCTCACACTAGTGAGGATCACCCAATTCCTCACAATTTTCTGCACAGACCAATATGTAGTATTAGCTCTGCAATGAAAAACACAGCTTGAGGGTAATGTCCAGAGCAATCATCATCCTCTTTATGAGTCACACACACAAGCAGAGACTGTTCAGATTGCTTTTGAACTTTGCTGGTATCATTTATCTACATTCAGTGCTCCAAGCCCCATCTGTCTCACGAAGACTTTCTCTTGACACCAGGCCCGCGTGGTAGTTGTTTATCAACTTCATCGTGTCTTTTAATGCAAAAGCATCTGCCATGGCTCTTTCAGGAGGCTCGGAGGCAAAGGAGAACTGAAGCGCTCCTGCTCTTAACACTTTTTCTATTTCAAGAGTGATTTATGGGTGTGGAATACACGAATGGTTCACAGAGGTAAATCTCAGTCAGTTGTGTATGGCTCATCTCCCGAACATCTTCAAAGTAGAGAAAGAGGGAAAAATGCAGCTACCAAAAGGGCACAGAGATCTCCACAGAAGAAGGGTTTCTCCTCTGGGTACTTCATCTTGTCAAGCATCTCAACACATGCTTGAGAAACAGGTTGTTTCAACCTCTCGTTTTACAGATTACAGATGTGAAACGTCATCATTCCCACTTGCTTACGGGAGTGATTAATCGCTGAATAAAAACCACCAGCCTTGCCAGAATACTTTTTGTCATACTTGCACAGTTTTGGAGATTCTTTCACCACTTAATACAAAAAGCAATGGGGCTGTGCCCCAGGTATAAGTTTCAGCTCTAGTTTCCCTTTTTTGCAAATCCACCTGAGTGATTTTTCTTACAATGAGGAAGGATTAGCCAATACACTCATATTCCAGAGCAAAGCAGCACTAGCTGTTCTCCCTCTATCCAGCACTAACTGATCTGGGTCCCTCAAAAAACCTCCCATCATGACCAACAGCTCTTTGGGCCTATTGGGGCTTTCAGGCTGTTTATCAGTACAATAACCACCACGCGCACTGGCTTTTTGCTGTGCTGCCACCAAGATAAACACAATTTTGGACACCAACCACCACACCGAATCTGTGTTGACAGCATTTGCCTGGTAAAGCTGGCACAGTTACGGGTCTGCATCCCACAGGTGCCATTTCATCACCAATAATGTTCACAGAGAACGCAGCAGAACCTCCTCTATGCCCTGAGCTCTCCACAGATCATCAGCCTGACACATAAACGTTTTCTCCTCTTTTCTGCCCAGTTTCACCCCACTGCTAGAGCCTGACATTTACAGATGGCTCAAGCAGAGTCTCTCAAACCATGAAGAAATGGGGTAGGAAACAACCGAGAGGGTCTGCAAGTCCCCTTTGCTCCCTGCCAAGAGCTTGCGAGCAGCAGGGATGGCACCTCGTGTCCCTAACATTGTGGAAGGCAGGCAGGATTCAGTGCTGATCAGAAAGCAAAGGGCAAAACGGAGCGGGAGCACAAAAAGCTCTTAGTATTTTTGCTCCTTAAACAACCCATTGCTTCTGAACAACTCACAAAGACCCAACTCCCATAACCTCTCCGAATACCTTTTACGTGGAAGCTCTAAAACAGTAGGCAGATCATTATCCCTGTTTCACCATGATGAAAAGCAGTTTATTCTTCAGCTGTCACTTTCTATCACTTCCTTTTAGTGGGTTTTAGACACTTTTTCAGGAAAATAAATCCGGGAACGCTCTTAATAACTTGCACATGTGATTAGTGGTTATTATGCTGAGCTGGGAAAGTGACACCTCGTTACATCGTTGTTCTTTGTCTGGGGACCAGAAGATGAAGTGATTGACGCAAGATCATCTAGGCTGGCTTTGGAGGAAGCAGGATGCAGGACCGGATCATTGGGGGTCATGGGAGATGGTATAATTAGAGATTCTGCTCTTCACCCTGGCCCCAAGGTTTTTGTCGCTCCGTAATTCCAGTCACTGCCAATGGTGCCATTCACAGAAGCTTAGCACATTGATGGCCATGTTGATGCCTCTGCTGCAAAGGTAGGACTGCAAAAAAACACTGACTTTCTCTGCAATTGGCCCGTATCATTTCAGCACACGCTGACACCCACGGCACCCTTCCAGCACCCACGCCAGTGTCACCGTCCACCTCCACCCAAGCATCACCCAACTGGGCCAATCTCCTCCCACACGGGACTCGCTGCTGCATGGTCTCCATTCTGCACTGCTCCGCAGAACCTGCCCTGACAACCCTCCTCTGCAAGCAGCCTTCCCCACAGACACGTCACAAGTCTTGACGGCAGCCTTCCCGAGCCTCCATACCCAGGTCCCCTCCCATGTCACTTATCACCCTCTAATAGCAGCTCTTCCTCCTCTGCTCTCCTTGAAGGCCCTCCGTTTGTGCCCTCAGACGGCCCAGCCGTGTGGGCCAAGCTGCAGTCAGCATTCCCCAGCCATGAAGCCCAGGATTGCCAAGGTAGAGCTGCTGGCCAGATAGCACACGGGGACAGCCCAGCTCAGCTCAGCCAGACCGGGAGAATATCACAGCCAGGATGGGGTGGCTGCGGGCCAGCCTGGAGAGGGGTGGATGGACAGCGAGGAAGGGTTAGAAAAGAAGAAGAAAGAAAGAAGGAGGAGTTAGAAAAAACTTATTCCTTCTCCATGCAGTTCTGACTTTTCAAAATGGGTTCTTGGTGTGGCCTTCAGCACACCTCAATCCTCACCCACACAGCCCCGAAGACAAAAGCAAATCAGCCAGATCATCCTGAAGAGCAACCCTCTGCTTTCAGCAGCTGATAAATTAAAAGTTCCTTGGCCTCTGACTAAAAGGAAGTTTTCCCACACAATAGCTCAGATCCCATTAATGCAATGACAAGCAACCACTTTGTGCCTCAGTTAAAGTTTAGCCAGGAGGGAAAATATTACTTAGGATGGCAGAAGAGATTGCTTTTAATTGAAACTCTTTCTGTGCTGAGCTACTGTTGACACTTAGCTTTCAATTAACAGTTCCACTGGTTTTAGTTAGTTCTAGGAGTCAGTGCTGCAAAGAGAGAAAAAAAAATTAGATGAAATGAGAACTTCTGGCTAATGTTGGAGAAGTTCAAAGGGATTAAAATGAACCAGTCTTGAATATGCAAGTCTGCTTTTTAGTTGCCCTTAGTGTCCTTTGCTGGGTATGTCTCCTTGTCCTTTCTAAGCATCATAGGGTTAGTTTTACTAACACTCATGAATTCAACAGAAGAATTGAGGTTGGAAGGCACCTCTGAGGTCTCCAGTTCAATCTCTTGCTCAAAGAAGGGTCAACTTCAAAGTTAGAGCTGGTGGCTCAAAGCGTCCTATGCAGCTAAACAGCTCCAAGGATGGAGCCTGCACACTTGGTGGGAGGTTTGCTATGTCTAGGCTTGCCCTTGGCTGCCGTGTCTCTTTGTCACCCTTAAAAACCAGCTTTGTTCCATTCCACTCCACTGCTTTAACTGACCATTGGTGTGTTGTCTATAGGCATGAGGTCTCCAGTAGCGGCTTGTGCCCCATCTCCTCTCCCCCAATACCTTTATTCCTCTACACTGTATCACGGTGCCATACTCAAAAATATCTGCCTCTGCAAAGAATAACTGTTTTTGCTACCTATATAAAACTGCACCATGCAAAGGCAAACAAAAATATAACAAATTAGCCAGAGACACCTGGTCAATTAGAGAAACTGCTGCCACAGCCAAAGCAAGTGAAAAAAAAAAAGCTGCTGGCAGACGAGGAAAAGCCCACACTGAGCAGACCTGACCAACCTCAGTCCCGAAGCCGTGCAAGCTCTGCACAAAACTTATGGCTCGTTATTAGCAATGACAACAACGTAGCACAGGGCTACAGGGTTAGCGTGGGGCGAAGATACAACTTCAGGAGAGTTTTTACAGATTCCAAGCCTTAGCAGAGCTCAGCTGGTCCTTCAGAGCTGTCTGTGCCTCTTGTCTGTGCATTATAGGAGTAGGAAAGTAAAAATACAAGATATTTTCTTGCATTTCTGCAAGCAGAATATGTGCCCCACAGGGGTTTGCAGCAATTCTGCATTGGTTCGTACCCAGTACAGACTCAGGAACTCCAAACCTGCCCTCTCTGACAAGACACCCCAGGAATCTTTGCTGGCTCTGCTGCCATCAGCCAGGTGGAAAGGGCTGGTCCACCCTGCTCCTGCAAACCCTCCCTCCGTGTTGCTGAGCTTCCAATTCCCTGCTTTTCTCCTTTATATTTTATACCTTTTTGCACCCGTGTTTTCCCCCTGGAATCCTCAAGCTGCTATCACACCAGGCGTTTGTTTTTATGCTCCTCTTGCAGGGCTTCAGCTCACATGGTTTTTCACACCTTAACAAATTTCTCAGCTAGTCTGAACCAAGACACCCTGCTCTGTCACAGCAAACTAGGTCTTGGACTGCTAATCCTGGGAGCAAGGGATACTGCATGGATGGGGGGAGAAAGCCTGGCTGCTGCTCTGCAGTTTCTCTGGAAGGTGCTAAGTACATTTTTTTTCTATGATATTCTGGTTTTCTTATCCCTTTTGTGGGTCTGTCCAGGGCTCATGTCTGGAACTGCAGAGGGAAAGCTGTACATTTGGGAGCCAGCACATTTCTTAGGGGCCTTTGTGCAAGCTGCCCACAAAATATTATTGACCAGCGATCTAAACGGGTCAGAAAAGCCAACTTTCAGCAAAATGTCCGCAATACATCTTGTCCAAGCAGTCCCTCTGGAAACAGCTTTGATTTTCAATTGCTAAACCAGCAGTTTGGCTGCAAAGAAGCTCCCTTGCTTGAAAGGTTCTAATCTAGTCTAAACCATGTGCTGGTTGTGTCCTAAAAGGTAGTTTTTGGCTCTTCACTGAAGCAACAAAAGCTTTGCAGAGCTGATATAGGCAGAGACATAGATTTATAGATAGAGGCAGGAATTTCATGCACTTCCTCTCAGATATTCCTAAGAAAATCCACCAACTTGCAAATTAACTTTTATCCACCACATGCCTGGAGGTCATTTTTGTCCCAAGGACAGGATCATTCCCATACATACGATAAAGTTTAGCCCACTGGTACAGCCAGAAAAGCCATTTAAAATGTAAACAGTTGGGATCGCTCCAACTAAGAGCTCCGGAGTGGGCAGGACACTGGTTGCAGTGGGATTGCTCCCACCAAGCCCTGCTGTGGGAAAACCAGACAGAGAGGAACAGCCCTGCTAAGGCAGCACATTAAAGAGGAGCTTGTGGCAGAGACTGGTCCAAGCTGCGGTCTGCAAGTCTTTCCAAAGCCATCAATCTTCTCATTACAGTCTGTTTTAAGCACTGGAATTTTATTGTCTTTAGTCTCTAGAGGTCAATAGAAGAAATGGCCTTATTGTTGGGCAATTTATTTGATTCGCTATAATAACATTTAAATGGGTTGTGAAGACAAAACAAGTTGCTCCATACTTAACATCTATCCAGAGGCTGCTTTTGTCCTCTTTTTTTTTTCTTTTTTTTTTAATCCTTGGTGATAGAAGTGTTGATCTCGCAGGTCCTTCAAGCTATTTGCTCTAATATATTACCCGCCGCATGAGAGATAAGTGCAGCTCCATCTCCTGAACTATGCGTGGGTTGCTCTTTATTATTTTTCAAGCCCTTCTGGGCTTGGGGAGGGGGCGTGCAGAAGGAAAAAGCTGATTTTATTTATGGGCTTTTCCCTCCCCTGCCAATGATAAACAGTGATATAGAGATTATGCAGGTGAGCCTTATATGCCACAGGCAGTTGGGAATGTTAATACAGGCTTAAAACTGCTTCTTATCCAGATCTACTGCATTCCCAGCTGCAAGGCTGGGTGGCATTTCAGCTCTCTGGACATCAAGACACCTGCGTTCTGCTCCCAGCTCTGCCAAGGCCTCAGCCCAAGGCCCCAGGGAGGTCACTCTTGACCTCAGCTTGGGTGGGCAAACTTGCTGGTGAGGGATGTCTCACTCTGTGCACCATTCAGCATGAATAATCTGGGGAGGGGACTGATTCACCTGTGCAGTCACCAGGCTGCTCTGCTCAGCAGCCCTGTTCCCAGCGTGTTAAACTGGCTGGGCGAATTAAATCCTCTAACGGTTTCAAGGAGAGATATAAAAACCCTGTTATCAAAATGCTTGGAGGGCTGCAGGGCGATTGGGTGGTAGATGCACGTGGTGATGCACGTGATGGGCCTGCATGGCTGCAGGCAGGCAGGATCTCCCTTCACCAGAGGGTTTTGGAGGAGAAAAGTGCCAAGGAGCAGGAGCAGATCGGCTGCTCCGGCGGAAAGGCTCTGCCTGGACCCCAGGGAAATACAACTCCATCTGCCGCCTGCATCCGAATCGCAGGCTAAGTGCAGTGGGAAGGGGCCTCTGGAGATCTCTAGTCCAACTTCCTTCTCTAAGCTGGACCATCTTTTAACTTCTCGGGTTGCCCAGAGTCATGTCCAGCTGGGTTCCAAACAGCTGCAGGGACGGAGACTCCGCAGGCTCTCTGCTCCCCTGTGCCTGTGCTGGAACATCCCAATGGTGACAGAATTTTCCTCTGCATCTAATTAGAACCCTTTTTTGCCTCTTGTTCTTCTTTGGGCATGGAGGGCAAGAATTTTGCTCCATCTTCCCTATAATTTTCCTTTGGGTGGCATTAGACACAAAACAGACCTTGAACCACTGACTACTATGCTTGGAGCCCCAAAATGCAGCCACTTTTTCACCTATTCTGTGCTCCCAGAAGCAGTCAAACCCAAACTCACAACACCACTGCCAGCAGAACTGCCTGGGAAGGACATCCCTTCCAAACATCATTTCTATCCATCCCTTCCTCAAATAATTACTCCTGTATCTTCTTTTATTTCCCCCTATCATCTTCCTGGAGGAAGGGAAGGGAAAAGGGGAAGGAAAGTAAAAGAGAAAATATGTCTGCTCAGCTCTTGTCTGGGCTTCCTTTTTTTCAATTTGAATGCAGGGGGATTTCGTTCTCTGCAGCATCCCAGCCGGTGTCTGGAGTGGGTGGGAGAAGATCTGCAGAGTTAGAGAACTCCAAAGCAAACCACAAGTTTTGGAAAGAGTTCACTAATTGCAATGGGAAATGGAGGTGGGTTTGCATGGCCTGGAGACAAGTTAGGAGGACAGGTGAGCAGCCTGGGCCACATGAGTGTGTGGCATGGCCAAAAGCAACTTGGCTGGCTCTTCCTGAGCAGTCCCTCCTTGGCAGGGCCACTTCATCACTGCTCTGGTGCTCTCTGAGAATGTGTCTGTACTTTCTCCTTCCCTACATTAGCTTCTCTTTAAGAATTTCTTTTTTTTTTTTAAATGGCCTAACAAAACTCCAGATAATGACAAACAAGTGAGCAAGACTCCTGGCACCAGCAAACAAGATCTAATCTGTCAGCCTGTGGGTGGATGGTGCAGGATGGTGTTGGCTGTATTCTCTTAAGGTGGTTCCTTGGATGCCCAGGAGCTGCTTAAAATAAAGCAGATTAGAATCCAGAATTTTATTCAGTGCTGAAATAGGGTGGCTAACCCAGAACGTGTTGCTTTTGGGGGAGTCTCAGGTCTGACACGCTGTATCTCCATTAGTCACTTAAGCAGCACCTCCACAGCAAATGTCTAGATGTGTAACCTGACAGAGCCAGCAGACCAACTCCCATGCAATTCTCGGGAATGGATTAGTTGAGCTGAATTCTATGGAGCAGGCCAGATCTCACCAGTTGGTGCTGAGGCCACAGAACAAGTTAGTTTACTGGTACATGCAGCTACAGTGCAGGAGCAGACCCAGAAGAAAAGCAGGGAGCCTCAGATGGGCCTTTGGTTTGATCCAGAACCACCGCTTCCCTGTCCAGATCCCTTTCCAAGCTCCAACAGAGACTCAGGGGTTGTCTCCCTTCCACTGCAACACTCAGCCTGCACAAACATCCACCAGATGAAGAAGGTACCAGCATGAAGCCACGTCTCACACCTGCAAGCCCGCGGATGGGATCCTTGGGATGCATGCAAGGATTGCCACAGTCCAAGGTGACATCTAGGCTGTGAAGGCATCGGTGGCACCCAGGCTTGCTGGGAACTCAGCAGGCAGCTACCACAAGCCTGTGGTTGCAGAGGAAATGCTGCCCTGGACACTTTGGCCAGTGCGAACAGAGCTTTAAGCAGACACAGCTCAGGTGCTGAAGAGCTGGGAGCAAACGAGCTCGTGCACGAGCAGGTTTTGTCACAGCCGTGGGGCCCGTGGAGGCCAGACTGGCCCCAGGTTAGGCGCAGGGGCTGCCAGGGCGAGGCGCGTCCTGCTCTCCGTACAGCTCCCGTCCTCGGGGACGAAGACGCCAGCGTCCCGCTGCAGGCCCTGCTGCCGTGTGGAGACGGTCACTCCACAGCCTCCGGAGCACTCCATGGATTCCAGAGGCTCTGAGCACAGCATGGCAGCAAGAGCCATTGATTTGGGGGGAATCTGCAGCCCATCCTCTCGCTCTGGCAGCGCCGATGGCTTTGGGGACACGGGTCCAGCGGGTGACAGAGCTACCAGAAGGTGAGTCCTGAACTGCCAAGGGACAGGGCTTAGCAAAGGTAAAACGGCCTTTCCGTAGCTGCCTGCTGGGAACATGAGTTCATTTTCAGTTCCACTTCTTAGAGTTATTTTTGCTTTCCTGGTGAAATGGAAACCCCAAAACAGCAAATATATCCATGAAAGCTGCCAGTATATTTCTATTTCTTTTTGGCCAAATCCTTCAGGGTTGGATGTATCCTGGGGATAAAGAAGAGGAATGGGTGGGCTGAAAAATAAAACTGTTTACAGACATTTTTCTTTTGTGCAAATACAAATATAAATAAATATTGCAAGGCTTGGGATAAAGCTGTGAGATTTGGTTGTGCTGAAGCTGCAACTTTCCAAGGGTGCCTCCCTCCAAGCACTAACCTCTGCCGATGGTATGAGATGAAGGGGCTGAATGTGCCACGTGCAGAGGCAGGGAGAACAGACTGTTCCGCTGAGAAATGTGGAGATCTCTGGATAATGAGTTGGCCTCGTTTCCAGAAGGACTGCCAGGATGAAATGGGGTCTCTCCTCCACTTATTCATTTGAATTGTCTACTTAAAACCTCTCCATCTGTGCCATTTCAAGATGAAAAAAAGTAAAATAGAAAGGGAAAAAAATGCATTTCCATTTTTCTCTTTGTAGGAATTTCGAAGAGCCTCCCCACATACCAAGGTAAATGAGGACTTTTTATCAGGGCTTTCTAGACCTTCACCTACTCAGTATTTTTCTCCTTGTTTCACTCAGTTCTAGAGCAGATTAAAAAACTGCAGCAAGAAGGAAAACTGCAATGTGGGTTTTTCTTTTAAGCAAGACATACGAGTAAATAAATATTTTTTCAGATGATCCAAGTAGGTATTTTCTGCTGAATGTGAAACTTTCTTGACATGAAGCTCTGGGCAGACAGGAATAAATCCTGCAGAGAGACACGAAGCGTTTGCTCAGGCCAGCCCAGGTGCCCAGCGTTCACCATCACTTGGCCATCATTGTTGCTCATGCTAGAAGAAAAAGCGGATGCTTCAATACTTCCCCAGGACCACATGGTTTTCCAAACTGTGGTGCTCTCAGAGACAGCTGCAGAGTTTCACAGCATCACAGAATGGTTGTTGTTGGAGGGACCTTTAGAGATCATCCAGTCCAACCCCTGCTCCAGCAGGGACACCCATCCAGATGGATCTGGAAGATCTCCAGAGCAGGAGCCACCACAGCTTCCCTGGGCAGCCTGTGCCAGGGCTCAGGCACCCTCACAGTGAAGAAGTTCTCCTTCACATGGATATGGAATTGCCTGTTATAATTTATACCCATAATGTGTTTTAAATCAAATTGGTGGTACAATGTCAGAAGGAAATAAGGGAAGTCCAAAGCTCTTTGGACACTGAAATTCCCTTCACACCAACCCATTCTTGGCTCTGTCCAAACTGCCGTTCTCAGCAGGAGCAGTTCCGCCGCCTCCAATGACACTGCGTCTTCACACACCGTTTTCTGACACTGGTCTCAGCACTGTCACCATCTCTGCACAGAGCCGGCAACACGCCGGCCGTACATTTGCTTTCACACATCATCACGTAGCCAGGGCAATGGAGGAGCTACTGCTGGAGGCTGCAGGAGAGGTTAGGAGTGTGGTACCCAAAGATGGGGATGTAGTGGCTGTTTGCAGCCCAAAGACTGACACACCTGCATTTCAGCATCCATTTCAGCATCCCTCCAGGGAGCAAAACTTCCTCCTTGTCCTTTCATCCACGGCGGTTATTTCGCACCTCAGTCTCATGTACCTTAGAACACAGAGAGGGACAAATTATCCCTGACCCCATTACCACAGTGCCCAGAAAAGGAGGGTTTTGGCATAACTGAGCAGAAGGCACAGCTGGAGAGTCACTCTGCTGAAAGCAGACGGCTTCGCTGTTTCACTTCGAGGGGTCAGCGAGTGCACAAATCAAATCTCTATTTCTCCAAGGTGAAATGACCTCCCAGGACTGTGAGGTTAGGACTGAACAGCCTGCTAAGGGGAAAGAATTAAGCCTACAATTACTTAGACTGATTTAAATGAGTTTTTTTCCTCTTGCTTTGATTAAAATAAGCTGATTTTCCTTTCCACTCATGTTTCTTATGAAGGGTTTTTTATTATTATTTTAACTTTGCGAAGGTAAAACTTTATTACATCCTTCACTTGGTTGCCAGGAGTTTCCTTAGTATGTTGCAGCTCTTGTGATATTAATTATAATATTGCAGTGCTTTATATATACCAGTCACCTCTGTTATTAAATGGATTTCCTGTGAGCTCTTCTTCTGAAATACTAAACAATGACCTTCTTTATTCATTACAGAATTATAATGAACATTTACTACAGAATAGTGATCATGCTGCCTTGGGTAGAGCTGATCCTGATTTGGGGCAGGTGGAACCATCCCTGGCATTCCTACTTTCTATGAATCTAGGAAATCTTCCAATAACCTCTGCCACTGGATAGCCAATAAATGGAATAGTACTTTGCTTAATCACATAATTTTCAAGATATGGTTTTTAATTGAAGAGAAGACAATGAAACCAGGGCAGTCATCAGGGCCATCAATTAATCACTCCAGGTCTACATTAATTACTCCAAAGACACTCCCTCTCCCCACCAGCACTTCCTTGATGGATTCATTAATCTCCATACAACCCACCAACAGCCATACGGAGCCCAGTTTTTTGGAGCAGAGTAGGAACGCCTTGAACCTGGGCTACAGCTGAAGTAACACTCACCAACCAGTCAGTAAACACCCGAGGAACAGGCACAATTTAGAGGGGAAGGCTATGGGAGCCCTTGGGCTGTGATATTCACTTTCCTGCCTCCCATATATGTTCACCTAAACAGATTGAAAAGCAGTGATGCAAATCCAGGGAAGAAATGGCCTCTGAAAGCACTAAAGCAGAGAGAGCCTCCATCTCCAGGAAGCCTAGGAAGTCCTACGCTGCTGGTTCCCGGAGGTGGAGAAAGATCCGATGGTTCTCCTTCTCAAGGCATCTGCTTCTGGTCTCTGGTAGAGATAGAGCATGAAGGGGTTCTCCATCTGGTCAGTGGAGAATCTGAGCTTCCTCCACTTGATAAAGATGCACCTAATCACTGCTGGTCTAAGTCCATCTATGGGCACCAATGGCAGTACATGAAGAGCATCCTTGCTGGCTGCTGGATCTTCAGTATCAGCTTCCACATCCCTCACCTTCACTATAACAAATCAGCAAAGAAGGTAAGTAACGAGACCACTGCATGCTTAGCTACTACAAGTTCTTTGGGGATTTTCATCATGAAGTTCTCATCTTCACCATCCTTGTGATTGTCCCAAATGGCTTTATCACTGACCTCCTCCAGAAGCAAAGAAGAGAGATTTGTGCTGCCTCAGCTACTGAGAGCACCTGGACAAGCATGTGGCTCAGGCAAAGAGCTCTCCACCTGCACTGTCTGCTGGCTCTCCAAGGACACGGTTGGGATTGCTAATGTTTCAGAACATCTCGGGAACAGCTTTGAGAACAGCACCCTCAGTGGTCTCTGTGCAGTACTGTCCTTTATCTATTATCCACCCAGTCCCTATGTCTTTGCGTTTGGCTACAAGAGAGTCAGACAATACCTCAGCGAAGCTTCTGGCGCCTGAGACATGAAAGTCCTACTATCATTCAGAGTGTGGAGATCAAACCTCACAAAATAGTGACTTCTCCAACTTTCCAGGCGAAAGAATGTGCCTCCTATGACAGATATCTTCAGCCAATTAAAATAACCCCCCAGCTTTCTGGAAAAGTCTCTTGGATCATACTTAAAATTGAGGAGGTCCCCACCTTTCTTCTTGCACTTTATGATAATACTCACTGTGGGGAAGTGTCAAGGAGATGAGGGAAGTAATCGGAAAACAGATCTACTAGAAAACAAACAATAGATTCACTACAGAAATCTGCCACAGGAAATATCCTGCAGAAAGCTCATTTCAAAAGGCAAAGCAGCAGGTAAACATTTGCCTTCAGCTGGATGAAAGCAAATGGAAATACTCTCATCATCTCCAGCCAGTGACAGCACATAATAAACAAGTGATCAAGTACACACATGCCCTTAAGGACTTGATAGTTTTTAAAGCTATGACAGGGAAACTGAAGCTGGGTATTCCTTAATGGTACCTTTGGCAGGCAAGTAATTCCACTTCCACAATAGCTCACTGAGAAAGAAAACAAGCAGTAACAAAACAAAATGAAAAAATCCTCTGAAACCCTGGCTATTATGTGAACATGATCAGGCATCAGAATTGTTACAGATTCTGGGAAAAAAAAATATACTGCAAGATTGTCTTTCCAGTTCTTGATTTTGTGAAGGTGGGAATACAACCAGTCAACAACGTTACAGTTCAGAAGTTAATGGCTGCCAGCACAAACATTTCTTTCTCAGCAAAACAGAAATCAGGAAGTTGCAGGGGTACTTTTTCTTGTGTCAGGTCATTCCGTATATAATAGAGCAGAGTAAACTAAGTAAAAACAAAACTGTAAACCCTCATGGATCTTTACTGGTCTCTGAAGGGGGTTTCTGAAATAAAAAAGGGGGAAAATCATGTGTGTCATTCTTCTTTTTTTGTTGTTGTTTTTATTATTATTTTGATTTGACTGACGTGATTGTCAATGTTCAAACATTGGCTAACATGCAAAAAGACAGTGCCCTTCCCCTACTTCTGCCCAAGTCTTTCTGCCTTTGTGCTCCCATTCTAAGGGGGAAATAGCTGCAACACAAAAACAAACCTGTACACTTTATCTTTCCTTGAGTCTTCAGGGTCTCATCTAGTCTATTTTCTATACCAACCCTGCCAAATATTTGTATATAGGCCACTTTTTCTCCAGCTGTTTGGCTTCAGCTTTCAGATGAAATCCAGGATGTCCCTCTAGTGGGATTATTGGATTTGTCTCTCTTTCTACCAGGTCCAGTTCTTCTTTTGCTTTAGGGTCTGCAGCCCGAAGCAAAGAACATTTCAGATGCTGGAGACAGGTCCCTGCAAAAGGGCTGCTGTGCCTGCTCCTGACGGGTGAAGTGTGTCTGGGTTTCCCTGCCCTCCTTCCCTACCTTCTATGAACTCTCTAATGTCATCATGGGCTAGCTGAGAAAACCTGGACCTCTGCTGAACAGGGAATGATGTCTTGAAGGGTTAGATGTCATTGCCAAGAGCTTCACTGGAAGGGACCCAGGATCTGCATGCTGTGGTCAGCATCCAACCTGCAGGTTGCCATCTCCATCACTAACATGTCTAGCACCCTTCAGGGCATGGAAAAAGCAGAGGCACCAAAACATTTCTGCAAGCCCCTGTCAAAGGCCAAGGATCGTCCTGCTCTCTTCCTGCCTACCCACGGGATGCAAACTGCCCCATCCTGGCTGTGCAACCCCCAACAATTTGCCCCTACAACCCGCCCTGGGTCTCCATCATTAGTCAATCAAACTGTTCTAGGGAGTGATAGACACTTTCCTGATTTTTTACTGCAAGTTCCCTTCCAGGAATGGAAATAGAGTGATACTTGAAGAAAAAAAGAATTGATTTTTGCCGCAAAGCTTTTGTGCAGCTTTTAAAATGATCCCTGGAAATGTGCCGTGCTGGCTGTTGAAGAAACCGAGGCACCAGAATATGTGTGTCTTGAGCCTAATCCAGCCTGACAATTCCTATGCTCTTACATTCCCCCATTTATCCACACATCAGGTACAAAAGAGACAGCTGCTGCGTTCGTTTTCCCCGCACTTCCTAATTAATACTAGCCAGGAGCACCGCTTGTTGGAGAGAGATGGCAATTCAGTTGAGACATGTAAAACATGAGATAAAGGCAGAAGCAGCCAGCTCCTGGTAACTCCCCATCTGGCTGGACCCTCACTGAAAGCTTTGGTTTTAGGGATTATTTTATTTAAAGAAAGACACTCCTTGTCTTTTCCCATTCTTCTTCAACTCCCTCCAGCAAAATAATCTATTCAGGTTAGCTCCAGGGAGATGAAAGTAGCCTTCCTGCTCTAAGAATTACCTAGGAACTCCACACAATTCAAGTCGAAAAGCAAAATTTCCTAGTCAGTAATGCACTGTGTTTAGCTCCTGGCCAACCGTCAGCAAGAAGATGCTGAAAATGAACAGTGCTGTTTCCAAGCCAGATAAGGAGACTGCGCATACTCAGTTCAAGTTGATTTCTTTTTCTTCATGCAACTCTCTTTTATTTCATGGATATTTGTGGAACGACACACACACACACACACACACACACACACACAAAAAGGCTGGAATAGGGCTCAGGAAGTGCATCGTCCAACTTGGCACTCACAGCACATTCAACTTCGAAGTTAGCTCAGGTTGCCCATAGTCTTATACTGTTGACTTCTAAATATCTCCAAGGAAGGCAATTCCAACTCTCTGGATCTGTGATCTCGTGTTTCTCTGAACTTTCAGTGAAATCTTTTCTTGTCACATTTCCTTGGAATTTCCCTTGCTGTAGCTTGCCCCTGTTGCTTCTTGTCCTTCTACTCTACACCTGTGAGGAGTCATCTCTGTCTTCTGTTTTCAGAAGTATATTGACATGGTGCTAAGTAAGACCTCATCTGGTAAGATCTCATCATGGTGCAAGACCTCATCTGGCAACATCATGCACATTTGAGAGAGAATGAAAGAAGCAGGACAAGTGCAGAGAAGCAAAGGTAGGAATCACGAAGACCTGGACTTCTTCAGCCTCAATGAAGCAGTCTGAAGCAGAGATAAACCCAAGAGTCTTTACTGTTGGGTTGAGTTTAAGTTCTGTAGTTCCAGCTTCTGAGGCTGACAGCTACCCACAAGCTGGCAGATCTAGTAGGGTGCCTTGTTTCAAGACTTATGTCTGGAAGGTGGTAATGCCAGATGACCTTACAGCTCAGTTTTGTTTTGTTTTGGGTTTTTTTGTTTTTTTTTTTTTTCAATATTTTCTAGGCTGTTATTCCACAGACACTTTTTTTTGGTGATAAAAAGATTATCAGAAGCCCTTTCACCATGGAGTCACAGACGCAGAGGGTCAAAAGGGATAAAGGGATGGTAAAAGGGATGGTGAGGAAAACAGGAACAAGCTTCTAGAGAAGGGGAAGCTTTGCCCAAGAGAGAGACCTAACTGGAAGAACCACAGTTTAGCCTCTAGCCAAGGCCAAGTAAAAGTAGCTTTCTATGTGTTACAACCAGTATAGGAAATTCAGGCTAAGACTCAAGTTGCTAGTGCTGAAATTGTGATGTTAAGTGGTAAGCAACATTCACATTAACTGCAGTTTGCATCCAGCTAAACACAATTTAAGTAACTTGGCTAGGAAAAAAAATCATATTTTTGTAGCTAAAGTCTTACCTCAAGCAGCAATCACATTAAATTTGCACATTCCCAATCAGTCCCCGAGACAGGCTCATGGTGCTATCACGGCATTGCAGCAACTGCGCGCCGGTCAGCGGGGTTGCACACAGCTAAGGCCAGGGCAGGTTGTCAGTCCTTTTCCCCCATGCAGCACAGAAACTAAACCACATTCTGACAGCTCGGTTTTTCTTTTCCCTTCATGCTGGTGGATCTGTCAAGGTATAAGAAGAGCTCTTTATAACAGCCATCGCTGAGCTAGGGGGCCTGAGCATCGAGCTCTCGGTTGTTTCTCGTGTGTTGTCAGCTGAGTCACAGACTTTGCCACCCATTTATTTCAAATGGGGATGACTGCCCTGTGAGAACAAGGTAGATTTGTAATTAAATGGGTTTTAATGGAAACAAGTGAAGGGACAGATGAAATTAAACTGGACCTGCAGTGACAGACTACTTAACTAATGCCTTCTGAAGTGGCTACAATTTACATTTTGAAAAGATACAGGAAGCTCATTAAGGCTTCAGACAAACAGCTCAGTAGGCTAGACTGGAGAGGAGGGATGAGCAAATGTAGCAGAACTGTAGAAAAACATAAAGAGAATGATAGCAGCTACCAGCCATTAATAACACCACTAGATCTGTAATGGGTATCCTCCCTGGTACTTTGTGAAGAAGATCGATATTTTTATCTCTAACTTTCAACTAGAAAATCCCAGGCACATAAGAGTTTGGACTAAACTCAGATTAGCTACACAATGCCAGTCAAGAAAAACACAGCAAAGTGGTAAATGGTTTTCAGAGGAAAATGCATGTCTAGAAGAACCAGTCCATTTTCTGGAAATGTCTCCTTTTCCAAGAAACTTTGATTAGGAACCACCTTGTGCAATTTTCAGTCAGAAGAGAAAGAAAACAATGTTGATTAAGTTTTAGAAAGACACATACATGTGCAGATACAGCCACAGCCACCTGGACAAGACCAGGCAGGCAGTCCCTGCATGAAATCAGACAGCCTGAGGAACAGGACACACAAACACATGTATCTTGCAGTGTTTCACTGTCCATCCAAGAGACTTGGAAAGGCTCTTTTTGACAGGTTTGCCTTGGCACACATCAGGATACTCCTGCAAATCACTTCTCACTCATACTGTTCTTGCAGCACCCTGGGTCCTACCCTAGCACCCTGTCTGCTGGGCCTCGGGGGTAAATCACCACCTCTGGCGCTATGCAGGAAGACAGCACCTGAATTTTAGTCTTAGGGATTTCACTTCTGCAGTATTTTTTCTTTAATCTCACATTCGCGCAGCAGTCTCCACCTCCAAATACTCCTGAAGACCCGCTCAGGGAAATCTTTGCCCTTACTGGGTTTCTTTTAGATTCTTAACTCTGCTGGCATTAGTTGTTTCAGAACTTCCCTCAGCTTTTAAGGCCAAAAGAGTAACTGCTATTTTATGGCTTGTAATTGTGATCACCTCAATTCCTCAGAGGGAAGAAAAATAAGAGTGAGATAAAGATGATATTCTACCTACATATTCTAACTTCCAACAGTGCTTTGTTCAGCCTAACCATGGCAGGACCACAAAGTTTTGCTTGGATTTGGCGGCACCCAGAACACACTGAGTGCAAACAGAAGGGAAACCCAAAACTGCAGCTCTGCTCAGGAGGCAGAGCCCTGACAAATTGGCCCCTGAGTGTAATGTCTTCAGTAACACTCACAGCTCCTAAAACTTCCTGCCAGGTGTTGAGCAGCTTTTGCACTTCCTGGCATGAAGAAGTGGGTCCAGAAACACTTCTGTTCATTAGCATTCTTACAGACCAGAATTTGGGGGAATAAATGTGATGCATATCCAAGTGGCAGGGAGCAGGTGGACACAGCATTTGCTTTATTCCACCCTGTAAATCTATTCTATTACAGGAAGGTCACATCTATACCATAAATTCAGACATGCCCAAGCCCTGGAAAATAATTATCCCTGTGGGTAATTTACTAGAAAGTGCCCTGGAATGAATCTGGGCTGTGCCAATTCACGTTTTCCTAGATAATTCCCAGAATGGCTCAGCACACAGAACAGTCCAAGAACAGTTCCCGAGAGGCAGCTCGCATCCAGCCGCCCTCTCCGGGAAGGCAAGGCAGTTGACAAGCCTGGAAAAGGGCTGGTTTGTGCCAGTTGGCCACAGGGCCCGGGATTCATTTAGTTCCTGGATGCACTTAGTTTATTAGCACAGATGAAGCTGAATTGCCTCTACTTAGAGTCTCATTACCAGACATCAATACATGGCGCCACTGCACACTTACTGAATCACACGCTCTTGGACTGCACTGCTGGCTGGATTAATGGATGGTTATTGCAGCAAAGTAGTGATCGCTCACTCTAGTGCATGATTCCTATATACACCGAGGCTTTTTTTCTTCCTTCTGGGAAAATGTGCTGCTTGACTTTTTGTCAAAATTAAAAATAAACTGAAAGGCCACACATTTACACACACAAAAAAAAAATCAGGTTTAGACACTGCTTCCTCAGTGAGCTGAGGGAATTGCTTGAGTCTGCAAGTCTTGAAATACTATGATCCCACTGTACTGCAAAATTTGTAAGATCAAAAGGGATAATTTATTCTCCAAAAGGTTCTTGTCTTAAATTCGGTAGTATCCACTTCTCATCCAACCCTCAAGTAACCCTATCAAGCACATACCTTTTTCCATTTTTTTGGCAGCAAGTCAACTTCAAAATCCTTCGAAAACTACTTGGCTAATTAAAGAAACCAGAGGAACTTCTCCACATCTACATTAGGAAAAACATAAACAACAACAACAAAAAAAAAGCACCTGAGAAATAGAGTCCGTGGGATGTAAATCATTAAAAGCCATGTTATGTTTCTAAAGAAGAGCCAGGTGTTAAAACCAAACTGAACTGAGCATCTCATGTTCTGTGGTTAATCGCTGCTCGATGTTAAGCTGTTTCTACGTGGGATAATGCTGACACCTACAGGGAAAACTAAGCTTCTACCTCGGCCACCCAGAAAGGGCTGGATGACATCACATCATTAGCATTGCCTTAATGACATTATTTAAGGCTGCACGGACTGTGCAGGCCACTAAAACACATTCCACTCACACCAATAAGCACTGGCTGCAGACAAACCTAATTAGCTGGATGATGACAAAACAGGATCTGAGAGCTATTAGCTCAGACAGAATGACCGAATACGCTGCTTTTTACCACCAGATCAGTCACGATTTTTCAAATCTGAAGCCAAATATGGGAGGAAATAAAAAACATATTTTCCTTTCATACAGAGTTTTACTTTAAAACCACTCCAACTATTACACGATAAAAAATAATCGTTGTCTGAAACACACCTTGATGCAGCATGAAGGAAATAACTTTTCTTTGTAAAAGCCAGTTGTTCTGTGGCAGAAACATGTGAAATTTGTCTCAAGTTCATGACGACTGGAGCAAAGACAGCCATGCAGTCCAGTTACAGCAATAACTAATTAGCTAAGATAAATCCTTGATTACATCCCAATGTCCAATCAGTCCAGAGCACTGTAGCACAATATGTTTAAAGCTTTGAATGCTTCTCAAGTCTTCCAGCGATGAAAGGAAGTAAATCCACAAGCCTGATGGGGAAGCCAGTTTCACAGCTGCTTGTACAGCAAAGAGGGATGTGGAACACTCCAATTTCCATTTTTATGAAAACATTTTATTGGGGGGGGGAGCTCCCAAGAACAATCCTCTAAATGGCCACACCAAAGGGATTCCCAAAGCAAGATCAGCCAGAACTTTAAAACTGCAGAACAAGCCAAAGACTGAAGTGCCTCCTCTCTCACAGGGACTGGAGCTGAGCCCAGCTACAAGTTCATGCAAGCAACTTTCATGCCGATACTTGCTTGGATCTGACTAAAAATAATAATAATAAAAAAAAAAAAATAAAAACCATGACTTCCCCGCTCATAGAGCATTTAAGTGGCAGGAGGGAGATCCTCCACTTGGCTGGACAGTAGCATTAGATCAGCTCAAAGCAGTTATCGATCCACAGCTGGGGGCTTCCTACTTCGTCTTGGCAATGAATAAACCAAGCCAGATTGTAAACCTGAAGAAATATATATAAATATATATATATGCATACATATTACTAGCCATTTTTGATAAGTTGGGTTGGTTTTCATTTTTACCAAACTTACTATATTTGCCAATTAGGCAAATACTGACCCCCAGGTCAGTATGGGGAAACCGATTTCCTATTTCAATGACAAACCAAATTCAGTTCAGGCCACACGAGGACGCCAGTCTGGCCCTCACCACCTCATGGAGCCAGGCTAGAACTCCAGCTTCATTATATGCCCCCCATACCACTAACCTAAGCGGTAGAGGGTTTAAATTATTCAGGGTTGGAACTTAAGCTTGGTTTTCACGGCTACCTCAACCACAGGAGTGCCCAGGTGACTGTGAGTGTGCTCGCAGTCCTGGCTATGATTTTGCCTCTGGGCTTTTTATTTATAATTAATAAATAACGTCTGGATAATAATAAGTAATGTGCGAAGCAGCTCGGACACATCCTCCGCGCTAGGATTTGAATTCTTGTAGTGAAAGAACCCCTCAGGAGGCGCGAGGCCGTTGTCGCCCCCACCCCCTCAGACCAACACACAGACAGCCGCTAACGACCGTTATTAACGACCGTTATTAACGACCGTTATTAACGGCCGTTATTAACGGCCGTTGTAACGGCCGCGCGCAGCGCCCACGTGACCACCCCCCCGTCCCCGCGCGCGAGCTGCCTGGAGCGCCGCCTGCCGTGCGGGGACCAATAAGGTGCCGCCTTCGCGTCAGGCGGTAGGTGGGGCAGCCCGGCACGGGGGCCTGAGGGGCAAGCGGGGGCGGTGCGTGCCAAGCGCCGCCCCGCGCGGTCCGTGTGGTGGCGGGGGCGGGACCGGGACCGGGACCGGCCGGGCGGGCGGGCGGGAGGGAGGGAGGATGGACCCGGCGCTGCTGGTCGCGGCCGCCGCGCTCCTCGCCGCGCTCCTCTTCTTCGCCATCCGCCTGTGGGGCCAGGCCAGGGCAGGTGGGTCCCGGGGAGTCTCCTCCCTTCCCCCCGTGTCCCTCCTCTCCGCCGTGTTCCGGGTTTGGGGGCGGGGGTGCTCTGTCGGGCCCGCCCCTGCTGTCCCTCCACTGGGTCCAGTGGTGGGGTTGGGGGGAGGGTCTCCATGGAGACCCCGGGGGGAAGGGGGTCATCGAGGAGGAGCCGCTGTGGAGGGGGAGTGTGAAACTGCACCCCCTTGTTAGCCCCCCGCTCCCCCCCCGAGGGGGACCCCCCTCTGAGGCCTGGCACAACTCGTGTCACCCGGCCAGGGTCGGGGAGGGGGGTGGGAAAGGTTCCCACAACATTCCCGGCGAAGTGTTTCCCAGGGGCATTCCCGCACTCCTGATCAGTTTCCCAAAGAGGGATTTAAGGCACCTTGTGCCCACCATGCCCCTAAATGGCAGGGTTTTCCCCCAAACGGATCCGCGAAGGGCAGTGCCCTCTCAGAGCCGCCGGGCCCGCTCCGCAGCGGCTGGAGGTCAGCAGGACGCTCGGACGGGCTCGGGGATGGCAGTGTTGCTTGTGCGAGCAGCCTCGGCCATGCTCCTCACACCTGTATTTCCATCTTGAAGAATGATTTCATATATATATATATATACACACACACATATGTGTATAGTTAATCACCTAGTTTTACCCAGCAGACCTTGGCGAGCGGGTAGGGTTACATGCAGAGCTCCCACCGCTCACATTACACAGCAGAGCTGCCCTCTCCTCTCCACCAGCCTCCATTAGACCAACTCCAGAGGAATTTCCCTCTTGGCACTTCTGCTTTTCCACCCGCCAAGGGCCCCCGGCCGCCGCGGGCAGCGGCGGGAGCGTTTTTAGGCACCGTGTTGCGCAGCCCTGTGCGGGGAAGGGGTGGATGATGCAGCATTCATGGGCGGCTGTCTCGCCCCCACGGTGAGTGTTTCGCTGCTGGCCGGCAGCGTGAAACCCTGCACAAAATGACCTTGTTTCAGTGGTCATGGGAAGGAGTCAGATGCAGCTGTCGTCTTATCTGCCTTGTTGTGTTTCCAGAATGAAAGCCGGGAGATTGTTTAGCTGCAAAGGCTCCAGTTTGGGTTTCTTAGCCTCAGTAACCGCTGAAGCCTCTGTCAATATTGCAGCACAAGTTGCAGGAGGTAGGAGGGGGAGTCTTGGGAGGGGAGATACCTTGGATAATTTTTCTATAAAAACAACCTAATATAAACACGGTCATACCAGTGCACAGTCATACCGTGCGTGAGGACCTTGTTAAAAGTGTTTTTTGCTGATAAAAGTTCAGCAATATGTGATTTTTTTTTTTTCCCCCAACAATCCGAGACCTTTTATTGTTTAGATCTGTGCTCAGTCTTTCTTTCTCCACAGCTTAGAGGCTGATAAAGTTTCATTAGTTTATTAGATTTGTAGAGCTGTGCTGCTGATAAAACTAGGTGATGCACGTCCTAGAGAAATGATGCAGGAATATTACAAGTTTTGTTTGCATGGCATGGAGTAATCGGGAGCTATGGGCCTGGGGTATTTTTTTTGTCTGTGTTTTTTTAGATGCATGAGGTTCTAACTACATGGAATCCCAAGCAATTGTATTAAACCATAGGAGTGCTCAAGAAGACTTAATACTACTTTGGAGCCATTTAGTTAAAATGAGTTTATATTCCGGATTAACTCAGTTGTTTTGAAGGCTTTTTAGTAGTAGCTTCTTTTTGACACTTCCAAAATGGTCTTTATTTTTCTTGACTAAGCTAAGATAACTTGTTACCTTAATGTATTGACCGCTGTCATTACAAAGTCCTTTACAGAGTTTCAGTCTGTGGGAGTGACTTTATTCTGCTTACACGACAGAAACTATTTTTCAAAACCCCTGGGGCTTTGGTGTGTTTGATAGCTGCAAAATTCAACCTCAGTCAGGCTCAATTCACTTTCCTGTGCCTTTTTTCTTACCCAGAAAATGGAAATGGTACCAATCTGGTAGGAAATTAATGCCACTAACACGGAAAAGAACTAACACAGGGAAGTTTGACCTGTAGAAGTGATGGTCACTGTTGGAGGATTGAGACCCTCCTCTCACCTTTTCATTTTGAAATCAGTGGGGAGGAATCAAAACTGTGTATGCTGTGACTGGGGGAGCTGCTGTTTGAAAAGGATAGAAGATCTTGTGGCTTTAAATAATGAAGGAAGTTAAAAATCATAAGGGGCAAACACTGTAACTTTGTATTTCCTTTAAAGGGTCATTTCAAGCAGCAGGATGTTTTCAGCAGGATCATGTCTGGGCATGTTCTGCCGAGAACAGGAAAAAAAAAAAAAACAAGAAGTAGCATTTCTGGTTTTAATAAAGAGATGGCATATCCATCACTTGTGTATGGCTATGCTCTCTGTGAACGTGCCCTAATAGGATAAGCTAGACCAGGCACGAGTGCTTGCTCAGGAAAGCCGAGCATTTCTCTACCCGTCCTCTTTGGATGTCTCCTTGGATTGCACAGGCTGGGGCAGTGTGGAGGTGGAAGGTGCTGGATGCTGCGGGAAACGTGCTGGGAAGTGCCCATAATGTGTGGGAGTGCGGCAGCTGGACCTGCATGGTGCAGAGCAAGGGAGCTAACAACCTAGTAGCCCCTTTGTAGGAAAACCTCCCAACTTGGCACTCCGGGATTGCACTGACAGGGTTGCTCATCCAATGTAACTGAAGACAGGGTGCTGTGATGAGCAAACTGGCTGATAAGGAACGAGCATTTGCTCTCAGGAAGTGGAATCCTGCAGGGCTTCCTAGAGGAATAAAGTTCTCCCCAGAGAACTTTAAGAGAATGTAAACCTAGCTCCTAAGGACCCTGGGCTCCGAGAGATTTCTCAGCATTCTTCATAATCTTCTCAAGGTAGAAGCTTCACATCCTGCTTAGGAAACTGTTCTGCTTTTCACAGGATTTTTTTTTTTTGCTGTTTCTTGCATCAGCATAGACTTCTATCAGAATCAAGTGACAATGCAGGTAGAGTCAGCGGGTGCTGCTGTGCCCTGACTGACAAGGCAGATGAATTAATCTCTGTTACTGTCTCTGCATTGTGCTGATTTTTTTTCCCTGAAAATGCAGAGACAAGCTGTTCTCAGCACATCAGTAAACCTGCTGTCTTCCAAAGTGAGCTATTCCCTGACTTTTTGAAAGGCTGAGTCATCACCTGGAGTATCTAATGCTTTTAATAAAAACTAAACCGCGCTTTCAAGCTATGTTAATTTTTCTGAGATCATTTTTTTCCCACTCATATGGTCTGTTAACTGTGGACTTTAATGTGACTTCTGTGTCTCACCGCTCTGCAAACCATCAGACAGGAATGGGCTCATCTGCTCTGACCTGTATAATGTTGGTCGTCAAGTTTCGCTCATGTGGCTCTGCCTCCCGGCTGATTGAAGCGTGTCAGCCCTGGTGTGACTAAGGGCCACCCTAGACTAGGTGTCACTCGCGTCTCTGCGGTCGCAGGAAGCTGCAGGCTGAGATGTGTCCAGATAATCACAGCCGAACCGCACCCCGTGCTGCAGGAGGGGCTGGGAAAAGTACCCACGGGCTCTGACCTGGGAGAAATTATTCCTGACCTCAGATCTGATGGCCAATGCATTTCCAAGGATATGAGCAAGCATTTTTTTAATTTAAGAGCAAGGTTTTAAAGTGTATTTTTTTCCCGTATGATTTGCTACCTGCCTCTGATTCTGTGTGCGTGGCTCTCGTGGGTCTGCAATGATCCCAGAGGGGCAAGAGAGAGAATACAGCAAACTTGGTAGATACTGGAAGAAACATATTTTTTGAGTGCTATAGGCAAATATTTGAACCCTGAAGAACAAGCCAGGTACAAATGTGTTAGGGGAAAAATGAACCTTTTTTTTTTAATTCCACTTTTTGAAGGATGGGAAAGTTTAAGGAATGATATTCATATTTTTCAAACTGCTGTCCAGCTGAATGTCCTGCAAATGCAAGGGCAGAGGAAAAACAGATGGATTAAAGCAAGATTTTTACTAGATGAAAATCCACAGAGCTTCGGTGTCTTTTATTGTGTGCAGAGTGACAGAATTTTGAAGATGTGAAAAGGCAAGTACTCTCCAGAAACTACCCTGTGCATTTTGCTGTGATATGAGACGGTTTTGCTCTATCTGAGCTCACTTTAATGCTAGTCAGCTTTGGGGAATTAGAGTCTTCTGGAGAGAATTAAGGTTAAAAAAAAAGGCTTGACTCACATGTTTGCCTCCAGGAGAGTTAAGCACCTTGGTTTGAAATGAATTTGTAACTTATAAATAGATTTCTCTTTCGGGAAGTGCAAATGGGCTCCACTTTGCGGGAAGATAGGAACCAAAACCAGAATGAATGAGCATTTGAGCTGCGTAGCTGATGTGCTGTTCAGGAACAGCTTGGAAAGTTACTGGTGTGAATGTGTTAAAGCTTTTGAATAGAAAGGTGATAAGTTCTGAACTGCAAGGTATTTTAAGAGAAATATTGCACTTAAATAAAATGTGTTTTTTACAGACTACCCCAGAGCATTTCAGACACCTAACAATGTCCCAAGTAAATGATCTGCTACACTGCCTTTGAGGCATAACGTTTCCCTCATTATTTTATAGCACTGAAGATCAGGCTAGGCAAATCCTGAAGAAGCAGCGGAATGATGTGATCTCTCGAGCCCGTGTCCTGTAATATATTGTGGACTTCTTGCTCCAGAGAGCAAAGGGAGCGGATGAGAAGGGGAGCGTAACAGCAGGGCGATGCTGCAGTGACTCAGTTCAAAATGTCACCGTGTGCTCTCTGCACCGGAGCTTCCCTGCGTGCTGCTAACAACATCATTGCAGCAATCTTGAACTACTAATGGCTTTGATGGCCAAATGCTTCTCCAGATCACCCTGGTTTACAGTTTATGCTGAGCTCGGAGCTGTTGCAGCTGTGTTGTTGGCACCAAAGTTGGCTGCTTTGAAGCTAGTTCTGATATACAGAGATGAGCTGTGAGCACACCTTTGATCGTCACGTCGATGTAGTCATAATGAATCTTGTTTTCACATCTGAGATACTTGAACAGTAGCTTTTTTTTTTTTTCAGAAAGGAATTGGTTGGATCAGAGGATGCTGGAGATTTGGTGCAGTGGGGAGAGCTCCTCTTGGAGCACAGAAATATAATTAGCAAAGGACAAACATTGGTGTCCAAGGTAAAATACATGAGCAGTTTCACTGCGTTCTGTGAGGCCATTTGAATGGTTAGTTGCATGAAGGTCATGGTGATTAACATTTTGCAGGATTGAGCAGGTAACTACATTCACAAATACCAGTTAGGCTTATCAGAGGAGTATGCAAAGCAGTTATTAAAGGCTGACGGTGCCTTTCCCTTATCTGATCGTTGCACCACAGCTACCCGAATAGGGAGCAGTAGAAGCATGGAGGTTTCAAAGGGAACCTTCACATGTGCTTCTGTGGAAAACTTGCTCAGTGAGCCCACCAGTCAGTGGTTTTCTCCCGTGCCATCTCCTGGGTGCTCCTCTCCTGATATTCCCATTTGTGGAGCTCAGCTGGTAACTGATCACAACTTTGCAGTGTGAGGCAAAAGTCGGACTCCTTTGGCAGTCTGTCCTGCCCCAATATTTGCCTTCTGTACGTGCACGTGGGGGGAGAAACATAGTTCAAGTCAGCGTGATAGAATGGTGTTCCATTGAATGTATGCATGCCATACTGTGTAGTCCTTATTTATTGCCCGGGTTTTGTTTCAGGTGTAAAGATTTACATGCCCTTTTCCAAAACCTGTGCTCTCAAGTTTG